>JARUPY010000046.1:0-125134 GCA_029817715.1 Melastoma dodecandrum | reverse complement strand
TCGAAGCCCCATTCCTGTCACTTGTGATTAAGATTGTGCTTGCACCTGACCCCAACCGTGTTTTCCGGTCATAAACATTAGCCTTGTAGGGGTGGATCGTGCAAACTTTATGGCAGGCATTTCCATTGCCAGAAGAAGAATGATTGGGCTTGTAGTGTAATTTTCTTCGAAAAGCTTGTAGTGTGATGGGGTTGACGAGTTTATGTTGCATTCACCTTGCGCGTGAAGAACATTCTTTTCAAGACAACTTGTTAATATTTGTCTGAATTCAAGCTGGGCCGGAAGAGCAAAGTCTCATCCTTAAATTGTGGATAAGCCCTCAACACTATCATCATCAACGAAGTCTCTCCCCAATAAATGTGTTGGGACATTCCACACGAGGCCCATTTCGGTGCCCTTTATTCCTTTTCTTTTAATCTCCTTTGATTTCCCTCCTAGGTAACAATGACAAACCAATCTGTTTGTTTCTGGGTAAAATGAATAGTAAGAATCCCCGATGGCGTCAAATGAGGAGGAGGTTGTAAAGAATCTCGTTCCATGTATCTGGAACACCTGCCAAGCACCAGTGACTGCAATCCATTGCAGTTATACGGATGGATGCCCGTCTTTGCAAAGCAAAGATAAATTGGTTACGTCAAGCAAGGTCACGGGCTTCTTGATCTTTGTGAGCGCACCCTTCAGTGCTGCTACTGCCGGAGGCAGACCCCCCCGGGAAAGTTGATCCCCAAACTGGTTCTATCTGCCTGATGCAACTCTTTGCTGTCGGCTGCCCCCTAAGACTGCCACTGTGGACAATGAGATCGTGTTAACTCGTGTTTTTCGGAAGAGCTAGCTGAAAAATCAGATAAACAAAGGATTCGAGATTGGTACTTGTATGGGAGGAGAAATTGAAAGGATCTAAAAATTCGCTACTTGGAAAAAACTACATATTATTGTCATTATTAATAATCGAATTCAGAATTCGTTACATATCTTTATTACAATCATCTTATGCGCTAAACACGTAGATAGAACAAAGTATAAATGGAAAACTTTGATTGACCTGTAAAAATCCATCAAAATATTAGTTCAAGAACTAAGTCTGATCCAATAAATAGTTACCATAACCTTTCTGTCCAATCTATTTCCTCGAGTTCTAATCGAGCTACTTCAAGGTTTCCCAACCTACAATAATTCAGCCAATGTGGAGAACCAGTCTCCTACAAGTTGGCAAAGACAAAGCCTCCCTAACTTACTCATTAAACCTTGCGCAAGACTATTCCGCCTTGCCAAGCTCTCGGCGAATTCCTTTCGCATAATTCCCGAATTAAGATCAACCATCATATCAACCACAACATTCGTTTGTATTCCGTCGTACCATTCCGGCCTTTGGTCTAGGACAATACGACCCGCCCTTCAGGCGTTATATCCGAGCATTCAGGGGTCGCAACTTTTCCACGCCCTTGCTCATGTGCGTGACATAATAATCACTTTCCTTTCAACTGTCGTATGACTTTACTTCCAGCCAATTATTCCTCCCTTTCAACGATCTGAGACTCATTCAAATTATTATTTCAGCTCAATATAACTACCAAACATTTCATTCATGACCACTATGCAAGATACAGTGAACTCATCGCAACCATATTCATTTCCTTCTGAATTACCCAGGGAAAACAACATTATTCCCGTCGTCCCTTGCTCCTTTCATTCGGCATTTGTCCTTGGCGTAAATGACACATGAGTTTCACCCAACGCACACAATCTCAATTACTTTCAACAAATGAGTTTTAGCCAACGAATCGCACACTCTAAACACGGGTCAGTCACCAAACTGCGCATTCAACACACAATTCAACCCCTTTTAATCAAAATAACTGTTCTCCAAATTTAAATCAAATCCACTGGGCAACTTTATTACATACGTCCCTACAGCTAATGCATCAACTCTAACTCCATTCACCACTCGTAGGTCCATCTCGCCCTTGGACAGCCGTCTGCAATCACTTAGACCCTGCAAGTTCGCACAAATTTGAGAACTACTTCCGGAGTCTATGACCCATGATGAAGAAACAGAAAGATTGCATTCAATCACAAAGAACCTAAAACATCCGCTCCACTGACATTCCTCTTTATGAGTTGGAAGTAATTCTTCTTCCAATGACCTTTCTTGCCAGAATGAAAGCATATAGCCTCATTCTCATCAAACTGGGGTACCTGCTGCCCTTTCTTAAGCCTCCTTTAAGCTGGAGGTCCAACGCTCTTAACTGCTTTGGCCTTGGGATTGAATTTCCCGGTGCCAGGACGCTTGTTAGTCTTTCTGACCATCATTGCTCTAAGTGAAGGATTCACCTTCATGTCATTCTCAGCGGTTTTCAGCATTGCCATCAGATCAGTCAAACTCTTCTCTATACTGTTCATGTTGAAGTTCAACACAAACTGAGAAAATGATGGTGGGAGTGAGGACAAACCAGGTCAACAGCTAAGTCCTGGTCCAGCTTGGAACCCAAGCTCCCGAGCCTCTCAATGTACCCTATCATCTTGAGTACATGTGGCCCAACTGGGTTTCCTTCTACCAGCATGGTTCGAAACAGTGCCCGAGAGGTCTCGTACCTCTCAACTCTTGCACTCTCTTGGAAGAGCTCACGTAAGTGCTGATCAATCTCCCTAGCACTCATGTTCTCATGTTGCCTCTGCAACTCGGGAGACATAGAAGACAACATGATGCACTGAACATCCAGCGCATCCTCCAAGTATTGACTGTAGTAACACTGATCATCCTCAGAAGCATCAGGTGCAGGTTCTTTAAGTGGTTCATCCTCTAGCACATAAATCTTTCTCTCATGCCTTAGGACAATTTTCAGTTTCCTATACCAATCCAGGTAGTTGGAACCAATGAGGATATTCTCTTTCTCGAGAATGCTTCGCAGTGAAAGGGTATTTGTGTTTACCATCTACAAAATAATTTAAAGTAGAGTTTTAGTATTTGTGGAATATTAATAAATAAAGGACTTTAATATATCTCCGACTATTTTATTAAAAAATAACAGCCCCCACTGTTGAAATCGGGAATTTGTTGGTAATAAGTCCTAGTGGGACCAAAATCTTGAAATATGAAGGATGCATACAACTGAGCTGTACCTACGCATCGCACAACAAGTAGGCCGTAACTCGCCAATCACAATTATCTATGTGACTTTCGGTATTTTTACGTTGAATCTAACAACTCTTAAACTCAACACTTGCCTCTCAAAAAGCTGACCTTAGTTGAGCTAAACAAGTCAACTAAATTGAGTTAAGTCGACATATTAATCATTTAGAATAAATTACATATGTTCTACCAGAAGCCCACAGTTAAGTTGTATCGACTCATGGGAAAAATCCGATTATTATAATAAATATTAATGGAGGGCCTTTATTTTATAATAATTAACTTAATAATTAGGAAATTTTATTTTAGTGTTGTCTCACCATTAAAATATTTCATGACACATTTATCCATTTCAACCAACCTTTATAATAATAAAATTACTATTTATCTCATAATTAATTATTGGTCGGCCTCGTCGTTACTTTAAATCCCATTTCATGGGATAATGTTTTATTTGCCAAAAATCTCTCTCGGCAATTAATTCTAAATTTCCAAAATTTGTTATTACATATATCGAATGGGATAAATCTTAAAAGAACATTTAACCGTAATCCCTTTGCCAATTCCATCTTAATAGGATTTTAGAATTATTTTATTTTAACACAATTTTCGTTACTCTAGGTCACCTGATTTACAATGTTCACCTTATGTACTATCATTCGGTTTATCTTGACCTTAGTTATACTTAGCGATGATCTAAATATCTATGTCCCCCTCTAAACATCTATCCGATCACGGACTATTTCATATTAATATACTCATTACTTTGTGAGACTTTATCATTAATAATTTTATATGTAGAAAAGTAAAATAATCAATGACAAATACTCTTCTTTATTAATTATTCATCAACAAATACAATAAAATGCCTTGGCACGTAAGTGCACACACTAACAGGAGAGAAATGCATGGACCTGGAGAAGTTTTTTTTTTTTGGGTTAACGACCTGGAGAAGTTGCAAGTGGTGCCAAGAGGGTGCCAGCGGTAGTGGGTGTAAAGGTGGTGTCAATGAAGGGACAGGAGGAAGGGTTGTAGAGGGGATAGGAGGCGTCCAAAACCCATCTCCCATTATACCAACGCAGCTGCTGCTGCTGGTAGCCAGCTGAAATAGGAGGAAGAGTGGGAGGATAAGCCAGCCCTCCATTCCATCCGGATTTGGGATTTGGAGTGTGGTGGAAAGAATAATGGGAGGGGAGGGATGTGGTTTGTCTCTGTCAGTAGAATTGCCAGAAAGGAGGGAAATCATTTTAGTTTATTTATTTACAAAGTTATTGTCTTTTTCTTTCGTTTTGGGTTTAAGGAGGAAGAGATGGGGGGTGGCAATCAATAATTGGGAGGGGTAGGGGTCGTGGGGGGCCACACTCACCGACACTTTTTTCTCGGTGTGGGATGCAATTATGTTGGGCTTAAGCCCATTTTCCCTTTCCCTGGTTGCCAACCCTTTCCCATACAAAGACATAAATTACCATTGACTACTACTACTACTACTACTGCAACTACTAGTAGGAGAGGTGGTATTTGCTTAAATGTATCCCCAATAAAATATAGGACCAAATACCAAACACAAGACCGAGTGAGAATTTATCAAAAAGTCTGGGGTCAATCCAGTTATCACATCATCAAATTTGAACTTTATAAATGGGTAAAAAAAATAAAATGTGAAACAGAGAGGCCTAATGCTGAGACAAACTGGAAATATGCCAAAGGAAAACAAAGCAAGACAAACCAAACCAAACAGTGCGTAAATGAAATGAATGAACTTGCTTTAAATGAACAGTCACTTGTGAGGTGGGTGACAAAACAAAGGGGGGGGGGGGGTGTTTTGGTTTGGTTTGAATTGCCATTAGGCCCAAACCAGGCCCATCACTAAGGAAATTCCAGATTTGATGTTAATTGAATTTGATTTTAATTATGTATTTATTCTAAACCTAACTCTAGTTACATTTTTACCATTCCCATCCTCCCCTCCCCCCTCCCAAAAAAAAACAAGGGGACGTTGCTTCCCTTCCCTTGTATCTTAATTCCTGCTTTTATATCCTCTTATTCAAACAACTGACTCGAGTGGCTGGGACTCCATTCCCCTCTGGCTCTGATTCCCCCTTCTTCTTCTTCTTCCTCTCCTTCAAATTTATGATGTTCATCCTCATCCTCCTCCTGCTCTCTGGATTCGAGTGCAACGCTCAACTTCTTCCCCAAGATGAAGGTATCTACTGCTTCCCTTCCTCTGTCTTACTCATGCCTCCCTCCCTGCCTTGCCCCTGAATCTGCTCTGCTCCTCCTTTACGTGTAAATAAATGATAGGGGATATGGTTTGCGTTCTGGGTTTCTGCAACTTCTGCCCCTTTGTCTGTTTGTTTTAGCAAATCATAGGAGATGACGATGTTGGTGATGATAACAAGTACAGTGGGACCCACTAGTAGTAATTGCTGATCAAAGAAAAAAAGGGCCTTTTATCTGTCTGGTCTCTCTGTCCATGCAGCATCCCTTTTTTGACGGGGGGTCGAGCCGGCATTGTTTCATAAACGTCTTTTAAACGATACCTTTTTCACTTCCCCTTCTCATGCATCTTTCTGACAATTTGCTTGGTCCAACTTCTTCACTGGATTTTTGTAAAACCAGTTGCTTCCTCTGACTTTTCCCACATTCAGACTCTTAGTATTATCCACATTTTCTGCTCTGTAATAATCACGACAGGGGAGGGGGTGAGACCCGACCCGACCCTCTGGATGGTTTGATTATTCCTATACCATACCATAACCTGTTTCGTTTGATTTTGTTGCCCATTCTCATGACTCAACTCTGAGTTATCAATCTATTTGTCTCCCACGAATCTAGCCAGCGATTGTGTTCTTGGCCAACGTAAGTGACTATTTGAGACTTAATGGTCGCTGTTGGACCATTTTCTTGCAGTTGATATGCTGAATACAATAGCCGCCAAAATGAACAACGCATACTGGAAAGTAAACCAAAGGTCGTGCAGTGGCGGCGGAGGTCTGAACTTTAGTCTCAGTGAGGATGAGAAAAGCAACATCACATGCGACTGCTCCTATAACCAAAGCACCGTCTGTCACGTGACGAACATGTATTATTTTCCTTTATCTTGCATTGAAAGCCATATGGTCTACCTAATCTTGCTTGTCCATTGCATATAGTCCGATGATGGCATTATCGGCGGGTTGTTACTTCCAAGTTGCCTAAGCTTCTATCCCAATAAATGAATTTTTCTCTTGATCCTGGTTAACCACTTCTCGGGGGCCGCCAGACATGATAACTCTTTGATTCCTTGTCACAGCCAGCTGAAGGGGCTCAACTTGACCGGGGTATTTCCTGCTGAGTTTGGCAATCTGACATTTTTACGAGAAATGTGAGTTAGACTTCTCGACTGGATAGCCATATATAGCAGTAATAAGCTTTTCAGTCCGATGTTTATTATAACAACATACCCTCTTTAAAAGGTCATGCCTGAGGTTCATTCCTTCTTGTTGCAAATCCATAAAATATATTGGCTTGCTCTACACAATTATACTATATTCTCCATTGTTGGATGCAGAGACCTTACGCGTAACTACATCAGTGGTCCTATACCTACGAGTCTTACTCAAATCCGACTTGAGATTTTGTAAGTTAATATTGTAGTGTTTCAAATTATGATTTCTCTTTTCCCCAGCTCCTAAAGAGATGTTTAAGTGAGTTTACATGATCCTTCAGGTCAGCCTTGGGTAATCGCATCGAAGGCACCATCCCCAAGGAAATTGGTGACATTGCCACACTCCAAGAACTGTAAGACTATGTCCTCCTCTGAAAATGTATATGCTTGTTGGACCCGATTTTTTTTTTAGAAAATCTTTGATGACTCTGATAGTGTCCTGGAAGATACTCTGCTCGGGGGTCCACTTGATCCAAACCTGGGAAAATTAAGTCAACTAAGGAGACTGTAAGTGTCTGTCATCTTGGTTAAAATATTATTACAAATCATCCACTAATTTTTCCTAAAAAGATATCCGATATTAAGTTTTGGTGTTGCTTTGCTATTAATGCAGCCTTCTGTCTGCAAACAACTTCTCTGGAACAATACCAGAGTCATTCGGAAATTTACGTAACTTGAATGACCTGTACGTAGATTGCTTATTATCTCGAATGGATAATTACCTTGTTGTTTATTCCAATGTCGAGGTCCTTGCCTTGCAGCCGCATAGACGGGAATAATTTCTCTGGAAAGATACCAAACTTTATAGGGAACTGGAACAATATTACTATACTGTGAGTGCAGTGCATCTTGCCATCATGCTTTGCGTCCAAGTCGTGCGTCTTCAGAATAGAATTTTGGTGTTCTAAATGGCTGAAACTACTCATCAGAAACATGCAGGGAACATCCATGGAGGGTCCCATCCCACCTACTATATCCCTTTTGAAAAAATTGAAAGAGCTGTGAGATTACCGCAATGTCTCCCTTCCCCTAGTGTTTTTTAGCTTGCATCACCCAATCCATTGATGTCTTTCTGTAACTTTTCAGGAGAATATCTGATTTGAGTGGCTCAAGCTCAAGTTTTCCGGATTTACAGGACATGGTGAACATGCAGAGGCTGTGAGATTTCTCCCTTTCTATATTTATTCGGACGTTTCTTTGGCAACTTCTTCCTTAACCCTTTCAAATCAACTATGCTACTGCTATATTGTGCCCAGGATTCTGAAAAACTGCTCTCTCAGTGGATCAATCCCGGATTTCATTGGAAAAATGTCAGCGTTAACTACTTTGTGAGTTGGTTCATGATAACCATGCTTCTGCCAAAGAAAAAATAATATAAGAGTTACCACAAAACGCTACTTGCTACAAAGCAAATGTAACGAAAAGTAAACTTTATCAGCACGGTAGTTTAGGCCAAAATAAAGGTCTACTTGAATCTTGCGAAAGAGGAGACATTTTCTTCAGTTGCTCTTGACAACACGTTCATATTGTATGCTTTTTCCTTGTGTAAGGGACCTGAGCTTCAACAACCTGACTGGAGAAGTTCCGGATGCAATCCAAAATGCAACTCAGCTGGCTGTTATGTAAGAAAAGTGAATCATGAATCTACCGCATTTCATCACACAAAACGCTACCATACTCTGTTCCTCTCAGCATATTTGGGTTACAATTTGCCTGTTTTATAGTGATATTTAATCATCAATCTGGAAATGCCACTTCCTTGGATGCAGGTTCCTCACAAATAATTTGCTTTCTGGGGTTGTTCCTGCTTGGATAACGAGCAGCAAGCAGAACTTGTCAGTCTCACTGAAAGCATTCAATTTCTTAAATCGCTATCTTTTTTTCGTTTAGTTGTATTCATTAGAAGTACTTTCTCCTATCACAATTGATTATTGAATCCTCATTGGGATATTTACGTCTGGTAAGGAATTTGTTTCTAAATTCATCTACTTATCAACTGCAGTGACCTATCATACAACAATTTTACGGGTTCATCTCCTTTAACCTGTCAGCAGTCTGAAATGTGAGTGCGAAGAGCATATTTTCTTCCAAACTATTGGCATGATCCATCGTGTTTGTTCTCATACATACGACCAAGGACCTTGACATTTCTAGCTCTCACGTGCAGCAACCTCATTTCCAGTTATTCGTCTCCGGGAAGCAATGAGTAAGTCTTACATTACTTTATACAGGTTATTTCGTACTAAGGAGTTCCACGAGGAATTAATATGACTAAGTTTGAGATTTTCTCATTGCGATAGTGTTAAGTGGTGTTTACAAAAGGGTCTTCCATGTCAGGAGAAAGCACGATGTAAGTACCCAGCAAATGAGACTATTCCTGAGCTTGATTAAACTCTTTATTTGATGAACTCCTTCCCTGAATCTTGGCAACCAGACTACTCCTTATTTATCAACTGTGGTGGCGGCCAAATGATCTATGAGAAGAATGATTATGTGGAGGACACCAGCTCGAGCAGTCCTTCGCATTTTTTTGTACTGGGAAACTGGGCTTACAGCAGCATAGGCGTGTATTTGGGAAATAGTGAGGCCAGTTATATTGCAAGTGCTCCACCATCTCTTGAAGTGAATGGATCAGACTTATACAGAACTGCTCGTGTATCCCCTTTATCACTCAGATACTACGGCCTTTGCATGAGGAGAGGACCTTATAAAGTCAGGCTACATTTCGCGGAAATTCAATTTACTGATGATGAGACATTCAGCAGCCTCGGGAAACGAATATTTGATGTGTCAATACAGGTGTGAGAATAATAACTTCTTTTCATTTTGTGCCATTGTCATCTCTCCCTTGTTTGAGTGGTTTTCTCTAGGGAAATGTAGTACTGAGGGACTTTAACATTCAACAAGAAGCTGGAGGAGTTAGAAAGGGATTTCACCGAGACTTCGACGTCCTTGTCAATGGAAGCACACTGGAGATACACCTATATTGGACAGGAAAAGGAACCACCGCAATTCCCCAAAGGGGTGTATATGGGCCTCTTATATCTGCAATCGCCGTAACCCCTAGTGAGTTCATGTTCTCACTTTAGAAATTTAGTTTCAAATGTAATTGTTGTTGGAATTATGGATTCATGGCCTGATTTTTTGAACATAAAGAGAGATGTTTTCCTCTCCTTCCAGATTTCAACGTCAGCACTGGATTATCAGTTGGGGCTATTATTGGAATCGTAGTGGCTTCATGTTTTCTCTTGGTAATGATTTTACTGGCCCTTCGATGGAAAGGATACCTGGGAGGAGATAAAAGTGGAGAGAACAAAGGTATTCGACATTAGATGCAAGCTGCTGCTTTTGTTCTAGTCATTCCTTCAACATTGGTGCCAGAAAATAATTGTAAAGCTGATAGCTTATGAGTTTTATTGCGTGTTTGAACACTCCAGCATTTACCGTAATAGTTGCAGACATATACGTAAGTTGTCGAGCTTAACGAAGTCTTGCTCGATTTTAAACGTCAATTTTGTGACACTGTAGCAGTAGCATACGATAATAAATTTCCAGCATGCATCTTGTTGTGATTATGTCTATCAGCTGACTCATTTCCAACATGAAAAATTTGCAGAGCTGCATGGACTGGATTTACAGACTGGTCACTTTACTTTAAAGCAAATCAAAGCTGCCACTTCTAATTTTGACACGTTGAATAAGATCGGTGAAGGAGGGTTCGGTCCAGTTTACAAGGTATTCGTACTGTTATTCTGTGTAGATTGTGGTCATCTCAGATGTCAGTGAACTCAAGTTGTTTCTCTTCCAGGGGACACTGTCTGATGGAACGGTTATTGCCGTGAAGCAGCTTTCATCCAAATCAAAGCAAGGAAATCGTGAATTCCTCAACGAGATAGGCATGATATCTGCGTTGCAGCATCCAAATCTGGTCAAGCTCTACGGCTGCTGCATTGAGGGAAACCAGTTGTTGCTGGTTTATGAATACATGGAGAACAACAGTCTGGCTCGTGCACTTTTTGGTTAGTTTTTCTTCATGAATAATTCCACCGTTTTGTATCCCTCGAATTGAAATCTCAACTAATTTGTCCATTTGTGTCATCCTAGCCCGGGATGACCTCAAGCTGAAGTTGGACTGGCCAACAAGGGAAAGGATTTGTTTGGGGATCGCTAGGGGACTAGTTTATCTGCATGAAGAGTCTAGACTGAAGATTGTTCACAGAGACATCAAAGCGACGAATGTGCTCCTCGATAAGGACTTGAATGCAAAGATCTCCGATTTTGGGTTAGCTAAACTCGATGAAGAGGAGAACACCCATATCAGCACCAGAATAGCTGGAACAATGTGAGTCTTAACCTTCCCTTGCAGCTATTATTCACGTGTTGTCCACCTCAATTACTGCGTATACATTGGTTGTTTTAGTGAAAAGGTTCTGTTGTAATGCTCAACAGAGGTTATATGGCTCCGGAATACGCGATGAGGGGCTACTTGACTGACAAAGCAGACGTTTACAGTTTCGGAGTTGTTGCTTTGGAGATTGTGAGCGGCAAAAGCAACACGAATTATATGCCAAAGGAAGACTTTGTTTATCTCCTTGACTGGGTGAGTGGCGATCTGTTGTCGAGTGTCCCCCATTTTTTACTTTCTAATGAAGAACAAGATCATGCATTTTTAACTCTTGGTATGATGGAATCAAAGGCGTACGTGTTGCACGAGCAAGGCAACCTCTTGGAGCTTGTGGATCCTGCCCTTGGAACGGAATATAACAAGGAAGAGGCAATGAGAATGTTGGACCTGGCGTTGTTGTGCACCAACCCCTCTCCGACGTTGCGACCTCCCATGTCATCAGTGGTGGGTATGCTGGAAGGGCGTACTGCAATCCAGGCCCCAACAATCCGACGCAGGGACGCAACAAATGCAGACGCGAGATTTAAGGCCTTGGAGAAGCTGTCAATGGAGGGTGTGGTAAATTCCTCGACATATTCAGAGGGGAGCAGTCGAAGTCAGGTGACAAGAAGCATGTCGATAGAGGGACCGTGGGTGGACTCCTCGTCGTCTTTCACAGGCAAGGGGAAGGGGGATCACAGGTCTTCGGAGGAGGCGGTCCTTATCAGTTTGTAGGGACTTAAGACTTTTAATGGCTTTGAATAAATTAGGATGAGTTTGGAAATGAACAAATCATAGCCATAAAATGCAGGGAAGTATCGTGGTCTCCAAGAGTTTTCTATTGTGTGCATTGTATTTTATACCGTTAGATTTAAAAACAAATTACAAAATGTAGTTTACAAAAACCTCTCAAAATTATCCATATATTATGCTTATGAGATGTGACATTCGATATATAAAAAAACGTCATTCCCAATTGCGACACTAGTTCGAGAGATATATGTCGCAATTGCGAACCGATTCACTTAGAATAATTTGTTTTAAGTTTCTGAGTGCTGAGGTTCACAAATGCCCGGATGAGTGAGAACTTGCTATCTTTTGGGTGAATGATAGAGTCCGGAGGAACTTTCAGCATATAATGACAACGAAATGTGGTCTTAGTTGCCGAGCCCGTTAGTGCCGCCTTCGCCTGGCACCACACCGCCCTCACGGAGTCCGTCAATTCCGTCTTCCCCGGGCACCACACCGCCCTCGCCGAGCCCGTTAGTGCCGCCGTTGCCTGGCACCACACTACCGTTGTCGATCCCGTCAGTGCCGCCGTCGCCCGACATCACACCGCCCTCGCCGAGTCCGTCATAGCCACCATCACCGCCCTCGGTCAGGCCGTCACTGACGGGCTTGGCGACGCGAGGTGGTTCCCGGCGAGGGCGGTGTGGTGTCCGGCGACGGCGGTACAAACGGGCTCGGCGAGGGTGGGTACGGTGGCCTACAGATTAAAGCTGTCGGAGAGGATGATGATTCATCCGATGTTCCACGTGGGCTTCTTAAAGACATTCCATGATGATGATCGTACCGAAGGGAGAGTCCAAGCAAAACGGGCACCTCCGACTGTGCGAGTACAACATGAGCTTCAAGTAGAGCGCATTCTAAATCATCGCGTCTTGGGGCAAAGCAAGAAGAATCGTAGAACGGAGTACCTTGTCCAATGGAGGGGCAAGGAGGCGGCGGAGGCCACTTAGGATAAGGCAAACACCTTGTGGCAGTTCGAGGAGGAGGTGCAAGTCTACCTCAGCAAGGCATCGACGAGCGCGTCGACTTCCTCTGGTGGGGGAAGTTTGTTAGCACACATGGATGGATGCTAGGCAAAGCACGCCCAGGACGGTTCCTTGGGCATGGCTCGTGAGGGAGGCATGAGCAAACTAGTCATTAGCGACAAAGGGAAGCTGGATTGTCGCTTACTTGGGTCATACGCATGATGGGGCAGGTCAGCCAAGACCAGAAGTGTGCGGCAGGCGACTCTGGAACTTCCTCTGGCACTGCGGCAGGCAACTCTGGACATTCCTCTGACGCGGCGACCCTGGAGCTTCCTCTGACGGATCAGGTGGGAGCAGACGACCCTTGGGCTACCTAGAGTGGGCGGCTCTTGATATACTTTTGCTGATTGAACAATGTACATGCGTAGATAACATGCATGCCCGATTTCCCCTATAAATAAGATATATAAAAGGACGTGGGGAAGGGACATTGTAAGACTGACTTGGGAAATACAATCTATGCCTCGGTCATATTCTTGTGTTCTTGGCGAGCGAACGTGAGTAAACACTCTAGTGAGTGTGGGCGGGACTAAGGGAAATCCGAATGAGATAGTTGGTCGTTGTTCGCAAAAACGCATACGCAAGTATACGGGTCGCAAAAGTAATAGAGTAGTGAGTAAAAGTCGTTCCTACGGAGATTGTTCAGAATATTTCGCCGATTATCACTTAACAAATCTTAATCTAGTCGGTGAAGATTTAATAGGTTTAATATAAGAATGAAAATAACAACTGAATAAAAGCAAGTATAGAATAAATCGATGGATGAAAAACCCAAGACTATGAATCCCCTATCGTTCATGAATTATCTGTGCTCTCTCTTCCTCAATTCTCTCGGTTTCCTGTTTACTAACCACAATTCTTGTTGTTCGTTAGACATCTCTCGAGTTTGTAATGGTGAATTATAGATTATCCGTAAACATATATCTCTATAGCGATACACGAACAACTATAATCCTTTTAAGTGCCAATTGTTATCTCGGTTACCTACGAGTGTATATCTCTATACCCCTTTGAGTTAACCTGATCTCTCAGACTTAACCTATGTTATATTCTCCCTCTTCTAATCCTAAGTCCCTCTCTCGAGTCTACTAAAGGATAAGAAATCAAACAAATCGGCGATCAACCCAATATGCAAGCATTAAGCACAAGAGAACATAAGCAAACTAGAAACTTCACGAATTGATTCCGAAAAGAGTTTAGATAATCACTATATGAGTCGGTTCATCACCGTCCTAGATAAAAGATTTAGCTTTGCATCATAGCCAACAAGCAAAACAAGAAAAGAAAAGAAAAGATAATCTTCATCGTCTTCTCTGATCCCTCTTCCTTAGCCGTCATCTAGTCGCCTCCCCTTTTTCTGAATTCATGTTTTTAAACCCTTTTATATGTAGGGTAAATCTTCCCCAAAACACCCAAAAGATTTGGAAATAATATAAAAAGATCTTCTTGTCTCGTGTGGCTGCACAAAACTTTCTGTCCACCAGCTTCCCTCTTGGCAATCTACCATAACCATCTTGTCACTCCTCCTTCAAGATGTCTTCCTCGACATGAATTTCTCGTCGTATCAACCCCTTTTCCTGCAAAGAACCTCACAAGTGCAAAACATATCCAAACAAAACGACTAACCCGAAAATAACATGCAACTAACTATATATGCCAATAAATGTCGGATATCTATCATTAATTAGGCTCCTAAATGAGACATATAACTCTAATTTCTTAGAGTTAATAGCCGTGCTTTCTTTAAGTTACGATGCCACCATGGTCGAGAAATTTCTGGGTGTGTTTCATCCTACTACAGTTGGTCGTCTTGTGCATTGAATGTTAGAGTATTGTCTGTACTATCTCCTTGTTGAGTTGAGACAGAGAAACCGTCAAGGAGTGGTATGTGATAGGTAGAAACATGCGATGCCTTTATATCTATCCCGTGCAGAGGCATGAGTTAATCCGTACATTCATTATCGTTTAAAAGACTTTTCAACATAAGAATTTTCAAACCGAAACACATGCTGCTAGAAGTAGTACATCTGAAAGGGGACACCCCTTCTCGAAGTCGAACCCCACCACCCTTATATTAAATAACCAGTTGCTGCCACCAATCCCTGCAATTCTAATTAGTTTGGAGGAGGAGGAGGAGGAGGATACGATGATACGAGGAGTTGTTCTTCTTCTCCTGCCACTGCCTTGCTTGTGCTTCCTCATGTTACATGCTCGGCTTCTTCCCCAAGAAGAAGGTCTCTCTCTCTCTCTCTCTATGTATTTATTGGTTTTGTGATAGAACCTTTAGTTTAGTTGGGGGTTGGGGGTTCCTTTGGCCATGTTTTTGCTAATTTGAGATGTCGCGGCTTAACGACATAATAATAAGAAACTCGAGTTTCGATTGATTTTTAGTTAGAAAAGCATCCCCTCCAGGGAAACCTACTACCCTTAATTCCCCAGATGAAGAGGGATGAAAACCAAAAAGATGAACGTAACACCATGCATTAAATGCGGTCAGGCTCAGGACGACTTCGAAAAGGAGACCCTTCGATATTATGTGTGTGTGCGTGTGGGGTTTAAATTATTATGATTCATACATATATATATATATATAGAGAAGGGTGTCATGGTCATCAAATAAATATTGTCATTACGACATCCAACCTTCAACAAGAACTGATGATGATTATTGTGACTTGTGGGGTGGGATGGGAAGTCGATACGTTGAATACGATAGCCACCAAAATGAAGTTTAAGGAGTGGAGAGCGAGGAGGGAGTCGTGCCACGGTGGGGATCAGGGACTCAACTTTACTTACAGCGACGGAAGTTTGAGCAATGTCACATGCAACTGCTCCTTCGCCGGCGGCACCCTTTGCCACATCACCACCATGTCCTCTCCTCTCCTTTTTCTCTTTACTAAAATAAATATATGCTTGTCCTCCCTTTTCTTTTTTCTTAGTCCTCTATTCTTCACCACTTTTAGCCAGCTGAAGCGACTCAACATGACCGGAGTCTTCCCCGAGGAGTTTGGTAATCTTCCATACCTCCGCATTATGTAAGCGAAGAATACAAACATGTCCTTTGTATATATATATGTGTGTGTGTGTGTATAATTCATTCAATAAATAATCGTTTTGGATGCATGCAGAGACCTCACTCGTAACTACTTAAGCGGCACTATCCCTACAAGTATCGCCCGTCTCCCCCTTGAGATTCTGTAAGTGGTGAAAACACTCCCCCACACCTCATCTCCATTCCCTCCTCCTTTGCCATCATCATCCAAACATTGATGCTCCTCCAGGTCAGCCCTCGGTAATCGCTTTAGCGGGACCATCCCCAAGGAAATCGGTGACATTTCCACGCTCGAGGAACTGTAAACATTCTGTCCTCTGTTCCATTGACTAAACCCCTGCTGAATCTTCCTTCGTTTGGGTCTTTCTGTCTGTCTGATTCCAAGAGATCATCGTGCATCCCCTCTGACAGTGTCCTGAATGACAATCTGCTCCAAGGTTCGCTCCATCCAAACTTGGGGAAGCTAAGCCGACTAAGGAGACTGTAAGTACCTTATCATCCACTCCAACCCTGATGAGTTACAACCTCACACGTTATTCCTATACCTGCAGTACATGGTTTTCCATTTTATCTTCTTTTGGCATTGCGTCTATGTGTGTTGCAGAGTTCTCTCTGGAAACAATTTTACAGGAACAATACCAGAGTCATTCAGCTATCTGCAAAACTTGACCGAGTTGTACGCATCATTTTGAATAACCTTTGGATAAAGTACTTCATTTCATTGCTCCGTCCCCAATGGCACTGTCCTTCAAAAAATGCAGCCGCATAGATGGGAACAGTCTATCAGGAAAGATACCAAGCTTTATAGGGGACTGGACCGGCATTAATATACTGTGAGCGCATCATTGGCTGTAATGGCGATTATCGTCCCAGCTGTCGTTTTGAAAGAGTAAAAAGCTCATCTTCTAAAATTTGCTGCAATTACTTGTCAGGGACTTGCAAGGAACATCCATGGAGGGTCCCATCCCACCTACCATATCCCTGTTGAAAAACTTGACAGAACTGTGGGCATAAATCACATCTCCCCCACTCAGTCCTGCCTTTGATCTTACAGTACTGAATCATGCCAATGTCATCTTATACTTGGAGTAACATATCTCCACAGGAGAATATCTGATCTGAGTGGCTCCAGCTCAAATATTCCGGATTTACAATATGCAGAAAAATTGAAAATATGGTGAGAATTATTCCCTTCTATCGCATGGTTTATCCAAATGTTATTTTGACGACTCCTTTCTTTCGTTTTTCACTACATTGCGTAAGGTGTTGCTTCCACTATATTTGTTCTCAGGATCATGAGAAATTGCTCACTCACTGGCTCACTCCCGGATTCCATTGGAAAAAAGACAATTTTAGATACTTTGTAAGTATCTTCTCGATAAGCTTGCTTACAAAAAACGAATTGACTTTCAGTTTGAAGTGATCGTTTACCAGTGGCCTTATTCTATGTAGCTATTTAGTTTACCGCCACGGTTTCTTGTTCTAAACTTCTAGGGACCTGAGTTTCAACAGGCTGAGTGGAGAAATTCCTAACACGATCCAAAATGCAATCAAGCTGAGGTCCATGTGAGTTGAAAATCATTGACAAAAGAAAATAAACTGAAAGAATAGTAATGAAGCCATCTTTGATTGTCAAGCCGCTTATAACGGATGCAGGTTCCTGTCAAATAACTTATTGTCTGGGGTCGTCCCTCCTTGGATAACAAGTAGCACGCGGAACTTGTTAGTCTCACTGAAAACTTATCGGTTTCTTCAATTCAGTGTTCATATCAGGTAATAGATTCCTTTTTTTCCCTCTAAGATGATTTTCTTATGAACTGCAGTGACTTATCATACAACAACTTTGAGGGTTCATCCCAATCCCCTCATTTGAGTTGTCAGCAATCAAACATGTAAGTGCACGTGGCTCGTCTTCTCTCAGCTTAATATATCAATCTTCTTCTTCTTCCTCTTCTTCGTACAAACACAACCGTGTTCAAAACTCTTCTTCTCATCCTGCGATGATGCAGCAACCTCATTTCCAGTTATTCATCCACGGGAAGTGATTCGTAAGCTTTTCATCTTACTGCGGACCAATTATTGATACGTTCTTTGGGAGTTGAATGGTAACTAAGTGTGAGGTATTCCCGGCAATGGTAGGGTCCAGTGGTGTTTGGAAAAGGATCTCCCATGTCCACATAAAGCCCAGGGTAAGTAGTAGTGCCTTTGCCAGTGAAGCTGTCCCCAGAATAGTTTCACATTACATATTGGAGTTTCTTGATAAAGAGGACTCCTTGTTTCATTTAGGAATCATTTTGTTGGGTTTTTGATGTTTTTGGCGTGCAGACAGTTTCTTGTTCATCAACTGCGGAGGTGGCAATGTGACTTATGAGGGGAATAATTTCGTGGAGGACACCAGTCCCTACGGACGTTCCAACTTTTTCTGCATTGGAAATTGGGCTTACAGCAGTATGGGTGTTTTCATAGCAATTGATAATGCTAGTTATATAGCAAACAGTCCACTGCCGTCCCTCAATATGACCGGCTACTCAGACTTATACAAGACTGCTCGCCTGTCCCCTTCATCTTTGAGATACTATGGCCTTTGTATGAAGGAAGGAAGTTACAAAGTTCGCTTGTACTTTGCCGAAATTCAATATACAAACGACGAGACATTTTACAGCCTCGGGAGACGGATATTTGACGTGGCAATACAGGTCAATGGAAAAAAGAAACCTCTTTTATTCACTGTTTTATAGGGGAAGTTGAATGTCTTTTTTTTGTTTTTCTTTCTATTCAGGGAAAAGTAGTGTTAAGGGACTTTAACATTGCAAAAGAAGCAGGAGGTGCTGGAAAGGGCATATACAAAGACTTTGACGATATCCGTGTTAGAGGCGGCACCACCCTGGAGATACACCTATACTGGGTGGGCAAAGGAACCACAGCAGTCCCCTTAAGGGGCATGTATGGCCCTCTTATATCCGCGATACAAGTAACCCCGAGTGAGTATTCCTGCTTCTGTGATAAAGCTAAGAGCTTGTGATTTTCCTTCCTTCCTGTTATTCCACTTATATTTAGGAATATTCATGAACATCAAGAGAGAAAAAGTGATTTTCCTCTTCCTTATCCTTGCAGATTACCACGTCGGCACCAGATTATCTGTTGGAGCTATTCTTGGGATCGCGGCCTCTTCTTGCATTTTGTCGGCACTGATTTTGCTGGTGCTCCGGAGGATGTTCTGCTTAGCCAGAGAACGTGGCTTGGATAATGGTCAGATAACTCTTTTAGAGTAACACAAATGCTCTTGCCTTATATCTATAGGAAAAGAAACAAATGTTGTGGACGTGGCTCCCTATTATAACTTGAACTTTTCTCCAGAGTTGCGTGGGATACATCTACAGACTGGTCACTTCAGTATGAGACAAATCAAATCTGCCACTGGTAATTTTCATCCATCAAATAAGATCGGCGAGGGAGGATTTGGACCAGTTTACAGAGTTTGTTTATCCTCCCCACACTTTCTCCTTTCATCCCGGCACTAATGGTGTGGTGTTGATGTCATCCGCTAAACAATCATGGATCTAACTTGCTACTCTCTTTTCCAGGGAACGCTATCAAATGGAACAATCATTGCCGTGAAGCAGCTTTCGTCCAAGTCAAAGCAGGGAAACCGTGAATTCATCAACGAGATAGGCATAATTTCCGCTCTGCAGCATCCAAATCTTGTCAAGCTCTATGGTTGTTGCGTTGAGGGAAACCAACTGTTGCTAGTTTATTAATATATGGAGAACAACAGCCTGGCCCGTTCACTTTTTGGTTGGTCTTTTGTTTTTCTACGTGGATATATTAGTTAGTCCTCCCTGCCCGGGATTCTGCTGTTCATTTTTTAAATTTGTATGAAATCTCTTGTCCAGGCGAGGACGACCAAAAGCTAAAGTTGAACTGGGTAACTAGGAAAAGGATTTGCTTGGGGATAGCAAGAGGATTGGCTCATCTGCATGAAGAGTCCAGGCTGAAAATTGTTCACCGAGACATCAAAGCCACAAACGTGCTCCTCGATAAAGATTTAAATGCGAAGATATCTGATTTTGGTTTAGCTAAGCTTGATGAAGAGGAGAAGACACATATCAGCACCAGAATAGCAGGGACAATGTGAGTTTTCAACACTATATTGCGGGGAATACAGGTTTGTGTTTTAGTTTATGTGTACATCATTATGGGTGAGATGAATTTGTTTATGTATCTCTCCACAGAGGTTATATGGCCCCTGAATATGCAATGAGGGGCTATTTGACGGACAAGGCAGATGTTTACAGCTTTGGAGTCGTCACATTAGAGAGAGTGAGCGGCAAAAGCAACACAAATTACCGGCCAAGGGAACACTTTGTTTATCTCCTTGACTGGGTAAGCATAATGTTGTCGTATATTTGACACAATTCTGTGGAAAGATTTACAACAAAGCACAATTCTCCCTAAAAAAATTCTTATTTTGGTGCAATAAACCAAGGCATACGTGCTGCACGAGCAAGGGAACCTCCTCGAGCTCGTGGATCTGTCTCTCGGCTTGGACTATGATCAGGAAGAAGCACTGCGGATGCTCAACCTGGCAATCCTGTGTACAAACTCCTCTCCCACTCTCCGACCCCCCATGTCTTCAGTGGTAGGCATGCTGGAAGGGAAATGTGCAATCCAGGCACCAATTGTCAAGCGCAACAGCATGCAAAACCCTGATATGAAGTTCAAAGCCTTTGAGATGTTATCCCAGGAGAGTATGACCAATTCTTCTATGCACTCCCAAGGTAGCAGTCATCAGGTAACGAAAAGCATGTCGATTGAGGGTCCATTGTTTGACCCCTCGACTTCATCAACTGGCAAGGATGATAAATCTTTAGAAGAGAAGGTCCTGCTTAATTTATAGGAGTATTGGCAGTCGACATCTTTTACCAAAACCTTCCAGACAGAAGTTAGTCTTGTTACTGTAGTGGATAACCATGTCCTTTCGTGTCATCCATGACAACATAAATCATATGTACAGCAGTAGCCTGTTGAGATGTGCCCCCCTGGATTATATTTACATCGCAAAAACCACATATCAGTTTTGGGTATTTACATCACTCTAAAGATTGACTTGTCAGACTTGCAAGGAACTGGAGGGTCCCATCCCATCCCATCCCATCCCCCATACCCTCGACATTCCATTTTTTTACTTATTTTACATCTTGATTTCTTATTTATCTTGCTTTAACTCAAACTATTGACTCCATTCTTCCTATTAACGGGTTATTATGATGTTCATCCTCCTCCTCCTCTCTAGATGCTAGTGCAACGCTCAACTTCTCTCCCAAGATAAAAGGTTACTTCCAACCTATTTTTATTTCCTATTGTTATCAATCTATCCGTCTCCTACTAATCTAGCCAGTGATTATGTTCCTGGCCTACTACATAAGTGCCCGGTTGAGACTTGACAGTTGCGGTCGGTCGCTTTTCTTGTAGTCGAAAACTATAGACGCCAAAATGAATAAACCAATGGTCTTGTTGTAACGTACTCCAAATTTATTCATTTAGTTCACCAAAATAGTCTTATAATGTAAAAAACTAGGCAGCACAATGTTCATTACATTTTAAAACCTAATGTAACCATAATCGAAAACAACATCATCCCCCACACATTCATATTCATCCGCATGTCACCTTCATTATGAACATTGTCCGAGTCCTTAATTACCTAATGAGAACTCCCCACGCCCAGATGTCTCAGTCCCCACTCATGGAGGTCGGTATCATTATATCACCTCATTTATCATTATCCTTGCGGTCTTATACGCCTCTAGCCACCTCAAGGTAGCCATTCAAACACAATTCACAAACCCTCAAAGGATTGCGCAGACGCATGCGATTCATACGGCACTATCGTGCCTTACACTAGTGATATTCTCATAGCGCTTATCAAATCATCAATGTCTCTTTCTTTCCTTTATGTCACAATCACCTCACACAATATACTTAAAATCACAACCACTCAATAAACCAAACAAGCCACACGAATCACAATATAACCTTCCAATTCATCAAAACACCAAAAAACGAGGGACGACGAAAGAGTAAGCGTGCTCCTTTTAACTTTTCCCTAGCCCATCATTCCACCATTAGCTCTCCCTTAGCCTCCTTTGTAAAGGAGGTTCCTTGACGTCCTGATCGTCCTTAACATTCCACACATCCAAAGTGTTACAGCAAGATTTGCTTCGGCCCCTCCCCTTTCTTCCTCTCGGTCCTTCCCCTTATTCTTCTCTCAATTCTCTCTCTCTTTCTACCTGGGATCGACTCCCTCTCGTGCCGTTTTCATTGGGAGAAATATTGGGGAAGATATGAAGGGATTAGGTGAGTTTTTCCTTTATAATCTCTCTTCCACCTCCCTTCTCCACCATTCCCCTTAAGCCACCATTCTTTCATCATTAGGGAGGTTTCCTATCAGATAAGGAAGTCTCATGTTCCTTCCCCCGTTCAAACCATGCATCACGCCATGTTGT
This sequence comes from Melastoma dodecandrum, assembly GCA_029817715.1. Taxonomy (NCBI): domain Eukaryota; kingdom Viridiplantae; phylum Streptophyta; class Magnoliopsida; order Myrtales; family Melastomataceae; genus Melastoma; species Melastoma dodecandrum. The sequence goes on along the minus strand of JARUPY010000046.1, from coordinate 102,821 downwards.
GCTTCAACAACACCTCGTACTTCCGTTATGGCCTCGTGCTTGGTCAATATCAATTAGAAGCACCTCAAGACATCATGATTACATCACTTAAGTCACTTTCTTAGTTGCCACTTGTTGACATAGTAAATAATTTTGGGCCTGGGCTTAGAGCCCAGGAATCATCACACTGCCTAAGAACGAAGTCGCCCAGGCCGACTCATGACAAAGTCGACTGGGCTAACTCAGAACGATGTCGCCCAGGTCGACTCATAGTGAAGTCGACTGGGTTAACTCATGACGAAGTCGACTGGGTTAACTCATGACAAAGTCACCCAGGTCGACTCATGACGAGGTCGGTTGGGTTAACTCATGATGAAGTCGACCCACAATGGAGTTACTAAAGACGACTCATGTATAGAGTCGACTAGGTCAACTCACCACTAAGATATGACTACCAATAGGACCCAATAGTAGCTAGGTCTACTCATAGGGTCAAGTCGACCTTATCCTGAACAAAGGCAACTACAGCAGCCAAAGCCCGTACAAACAAAGCAAGTCGACGAGATGGGAATAGATTTATTTATTCCTAAAATCACGATTGTTGAGAATCGTAACCGATTCTAATCTTCAGGAACGTGATCCCGTACCTCATGGGAAGTTGTTGGGACACTCCCACGATACTAGAGATCACGATCTATGACACGATATGTAACAAGATCCACTCGTTACGTGTTAGACACGTACGAGCTCTCTATAAATAGCAAAGGAGTTTCCAAAGACAAGACACGAATACACACAGCCAAAAACTCTGAAGTTTGTTCGTCAACCTTAGGAATTAGATGCCCTGACCCGGTTTATAGGTCAACTACCCTTCCACCGACAGAGTGAGCTCGTAGGGCCTTTGCCGTCAATCTTCCGCCAGCGACACCACCGACGGAGTGAGCTCGTAGGGCCTTCGTCACAGATCCCCGCCAGCGACTACCACCGACGGAGCGAGCTTCCAAGGCCTTCGTCACCTGTTCTCCGCCGCTACAAGATCCCACATCGTCACCACCGTTTCCCTTTTTCCCTTTTAATGGCTGTAAGCCCTTTTCTTTTAATTCTCTAAAGATTGTAAGACTTGCATTATTTCTGTATAAAGTTAGTGCATCTTCTTACTGGCGACCACAATACAACTACTGTGAGTCCATTGCCAAATATTTCCGACGTGATCCGTTCCGTGCGCGAACACGTTTTTGGCGACCACAGTGGGAGCAGAAAAAAATCTTAGTCTCAAATGCCAAGAAATACTCGAAGCCGTGAGTCTCACAATCCCTTAGATGGGGAAAACCAGTCAGAACTTCCTCCGGGAATGGACTTGCCAGCGCCGGCCCTAGGAGGCCAGGCAGCTACAAACCAGTCAGAACTTCCTCCGGGAATGGACTTGCCAGCGCCGGCCCTAGGAGGCCAGGCAGCTACAAACCAGTCAAAACTTCCTCCGGGAATGGACTTGCCAGCGCCGGCCCTAGGAGGCCAGGCAGCTACAAACCAGTCCACCTTTGATTCACATACCCCGTCCGAATTTATTTCAAGACTGGAGTTCCACAAGGAACTGGGGGATGTGCGTCAGGAGTTGACTGATATGAAGGGTATTCTAATGGATGTCCAAACTCTAATAGGGCGTCTTTCTGGCCCGAGAAACGAGGAAAGAGTAAGACCTCATATGAGAGAAACCCCCTTTAGGGAGTCTACGTTCATGACAGACGCTCGACGGACTGCTCAAGGGCCACGTAACGTGACTTTTGAGCAATCTGAGATAAGGACAAATGCTCTTTTCGAACCCGGGAATCTGGTTCCCCCTGGTCGACCCTCTTCTTCACGTAATCGACCAACGAATACGTATTGGAATGAGGCAGAGGACTTTCAAGAGGAAACAGATCGAGGGGAGGATTTTATTCCGTCTCGTCGCCCTGGAAAAGAACCTGTAATCGACGCGACTGGAGACCCCTATGAGCTTGGATCCCGAGGTGGAAACTTTCGGGAGGAGCCTTCTTTCTACATGAGGGATCCAGCGAATCAGGCAATGGGGGAAAGATCTCCGTACAGCCCGATAAGGTCGTCTCGACCTCCAGCGCAGGCCCCAGCAGGCGGTGTACCCCCAGACTTGAGGGAGGCCATAACTCAGGTTATAGAGCAAGTCGTCCCCGGAATAGCTCGGCGAGACGATGCCTGTTTGTACAGGTCTCCCTATCCTGCATATGTCGACAGGGATTTCCCTCTACCTAGAGGTTATAAGGTGCCCGACTTTACTCGTTTTTCGGGTGAAGATGAAATGACCCCACTCGAGCATGTCGCTCGCTTCACTCACCAACTTGGTGAGGCGGCTGGGAACGACTTTTGGAAACTGAAGCTCTTCCCTAACTCGTTAACGGGAGATGCCTTTACGTGGTATGCGAGTTTGCCGCCAGGGTCAGTAGCCTCGTGGACTCAGATGCAGTCTATGTTCGTTAAGACCTTTGCTCGACTGGACACCCCCATGTCGATGTTTGAGGTAATGCGCCTTAAGCAGGCTAACGGAGAACACCCAGGGCAGTTTCTAATGAAACTTAGGAAGGCCCTACTACGGTGTAGACCCCCCATACCGGAGAAGGATCAATTACTTCTCGCATTAAATGCGTTGACTATCCCGTTCCGGAAAAAGCTGCAGGGCGAGCGCTTTGCTGACCCGTATGACTTAGCAAGGAGGGCTACTGAGTATTATCAGCTCCTTACAGAGGAAGCCCAGCTGACTCGAGCCTACCAAGTCAACACTTATGAAGTCGACGTGGCAGAATTTGTCAAGGGGGAGTCGACTATATGCGATCCCCTGACTAAGAAGAATTCCAAAGCTAAGGCATCCCAAAAGAATGCCGAGGAAAGAAAATATTCTTTCGACACGGATAAAGTCGACGCTATATTCGACTGGCTTTATCAAAGGAAAAGGATTAGGCTTAAGCCCGGCCATCGAGTCCCTCAGACAGAGAGGGAAAAGAATAGGAATTATTGCAAGTGGCATGGGTCCTTCACCCATGCTACCAAGGACTGTTTATCCTTTAGAAATATCATCCAGGATTTAATAGAGTCTAAAGAGCTCCGTTTTCCCGAAGTCGACGAAGTCGCCGTGGTGGATAATAATCCATTCGGGGATGAAGTCGCCATTCATACGTTTGACATATTTGATGCTGAGGTTAATCTCTTAGAAGTCGCAAGGGGAATGGAGAGGCAGTCGCCCGGGGAACAGAACGCCCGGCACGGCGACTGGAGTTCATAGATTCGTCTGGCCAAAGGGTCATCAAACAGGGGTACACTAGAACTACCCCTGTCAAGGAGATTAGACCGGTAGAGGAGCATAAGGAAGCGGACCAACCTCAGCAGGCCGTGAATCGCAGGCCCCGCTATGCGTCGCAGACAGTTGATCCTCAGGAACTGCGGAGGGGGCCACCCATTGCCCAATTCCTGGACGAAAAGCTGCTGTGCCAAAAGTGCAAGCTGATCGCTCACAACCGCATACTCATCACCCAGCTCTGCACAGCATGCTGCGTTAACTACTTCTTGCGGCTCGTCGACTTATCCGCAAAAGGGGAGATGCTGGTGAAGGCAGTCCGTCCTGAGGGCTCAGGTAATTCGAACCCTAACAAGCCCTCTTCGAATAGGCCAGCAGATAACCCTGTGCAGGTAGGATATGACCCAGCCGACGGAAGGTTTGTGGAGGTAAGTCGACTTCCTTTTGGTTCTAAGAAACCAAGGTTTGTCAAAGCGCTTAACCCTTCGTCTCAATGGCAGAAGGCGGAAAGGAAGGTTACGCTTCCCGTGAGGGCTCAAAAGAGAAAAGAAAGGCGTCTAAGTCACGCCCAGAAGAAGCCAAGAATGACCCCTGTGATGCCACCCTTTGGCGGGAACCACGCCACAGGGAAACAAGTCGCAGAGCCCGAGCGGGTCGAGTCTACTGACTACTCGGAAAACCCAGGCTCGAGCTTCGACTACACTCCTCTACGAGGAGATAAGCCCTGCGACTTCAACGCAGAGCAAGGGCCCCTCGTGAGCTGTAACGCTCTTACCCTCCCTGCGGAGTTCGCCTGCAACAACAAGTCGGAGGCACCGGAAGGTAAAACTCTCGACTCTAAAGTCATTACATTTCCTTCTGGCTTCCCTCTGCACTGGTTGAGGAAACCATCAGATCGCATGAAACAGCATATGCATTCGCTGTACATCTCAGCCACCTTTGATGGTGTCTTAGTGGACCGAGTCTTAATAGACAATGGCGCCACTGTCAATGTTCTTCCCCTTGCCAAGTTTAGATTACTTGGGTACAAGCCTAGCGAGTTGGTGCGAACCGACGTAGCTGTAAGTGGCTTTAATGGGAGAAAATCCGAGTGCCTGGGCATATGCTCCGTGCGCCTAGGCGTCGGGAGACACGAGCAGGAAACTGCTTTCTTTGTAATCGATATAGCCCCTTCATTTAATGCGCTTTTAGGACGCGATTGGCTTCATAAGGCCGCCGCGATTCCATCTACTTTGCATAGGGAGTTAATCTTATGGCTTGACTCCGAAATAGAAATCGTTAAGGCTGATGAATACTCCTGTTGTGACAAGGGTATTTTGCATGCAGAGACGTGTAAGACAATCAAGGACCTTACTCTGGACCAGCGCTACAAGCTGGGAGACCCCACAGTCGGACCCTTAGGTGAACCTTCTGGGAAGTTCGACTTCATCGTAAGCTATGGCACCTCTCACCCCAAGCCTGACGAAGGACCGATTGTGCCAACAGGATGGGGGCCCGACTTCACAGACAAAGACATAGACGAGGTCCTGCAGGAGGTAGTCACGACCAAGGATGGAGGCGAGACGAACAACAGCCCAAGCGGCAACAAGGGAGAAGCGCCTAAGAGCCAAGAGAGCACTGCGACGGAGTTGGAGCCCGATAAACTCCTACACGAAGGGATGTATGGACAGTGAGGAGAAAGGTCATGCAGTCGCTGATATCCTACAGCGACTTCAGAAGCATGTTAGGATGTCTAGGAAAGTAGGATGCCAAATAGGCAACATCAATCTCGAAGCTAGGTCATGTAATAACGTTGACACCGATTTAGGTGGTGTCCAGAGTCGTGAGTCACTGATGATGCCATGTGACTCACTCGTAGGCGTCAATTTAGGCGAGGCATCAAGCCCTCGAATTGTTTTCATCAGTTCCTCAATGAATAAAGAACTTTTCAATTCTATCAAAGCTACTCTAGAAGAGTTTAAAGACTGTTTCGCTTGGGATTACACTGAGATGCCTGGCCTAGATCGCCGACTTGTGGAACACAAGTTACCAATCAAAACGGGATTTAAACCAGTCCAACAGGCGCCGAGGAGAATGACTCATGAAGTCACTCAAGCAGTATTCGAGGAAGTCAAGAAGCTCTTTAAAGCTGGATATATAAGGACATCGAGGTACACCGAATGGATATCCAGTATAGTTCCTGTCATTAAGAAGAATGGTAAGATTAGAGTTTGCATCGACTTCAGAGACTTGAATCGTGCCACTCCAAAGGATGAGTACCCCATGCCTATCGCAGACGACTTAGTCGACAAGACTGCAGGGCACCAAATTATGTCCTTCATGGATGGTTTCTCAGGATATAACCAAATCTTCCTAGCTGAGGAGGATATCCATAAAACTGCGTTCAGGTGTCCCTTAGGCATTTTCGAATGGGTAGTCATGTCATTCGGACTCAAAAACGCTGGGGGCAACCTACCAACGAGCCATTAACGCTATATTTGATGCCTCGATTAACAAAACAGTCGAAGTATACATAGACGATATAGTGGTCAAGTCGCAAGATGAGAAGTCACATGTTAATGACCTTAGAAATGCTTTCATTCAAATGAGAAAGCATCAGCTCAAACTAAACCCTCTCAAATGTGCCTTCGGAGTCAGAGCAGGACATTTCCTAGGGTTCTGAGTTCATCGACGCGGCATAGAAGTAGACCAAAACAAAGTAAACGCTATTCGAAAATTGAACCCTCCGAGTGACAAGAAGCAATTGCAAGCTTTTTTGGGACGGGTCAACTATCTTAGACGATTCATTGGCAATATAGCCGGTCGAACAGAAATCTTCTCGACTTTGCTAAAAGCAAAAGGGAATTTCGTATGGAGAGAAGAACACCAAAGGGCATTCGAGGGACTAAAGGAGTATTTAATGAAACCACCTGTGCTCGCTCCTCCTCGAATAGACAAACCTTACCTACTTTATGTAGCGGCGACTGAGGCAGTCATTGGAGCCATGTTAGCCCAAGAGACAGACGACAAGGTAGAAAGAGCAGTTTATTACTTGTCAAGGCAGCTCACCTCTACAGAAAAGCGCTATACAATTAAGGAGAAGTTGTGCCTATCAGTCTTCTATGCTGTTAAGAAGCTGAGACATTATATCGGATCCCAAGAGGTTCATGTTATTGCCAAGTCTCCAGTCATAAAATACTTTTTCGAAAGTCCCCTATTGACCGGAAGAATTAGTAAATGGAGTTTGGTCCTATCCGCATACGATCTACGTTTCAAACCTCAACAGTCGGTGAAAGGGCAGGCCTTAGCCGACTTCTTAGTGAACCACGATCCATCTACATCAATCGATCAAGAGGAATCCCTTGAGGATGTCTGGCAAGCTTGGTTTGATGGATCTTCGGCGAAATCCGGCGTAGGCATAGGCCTCCACATACTTTCGCCACTAGGAAAGGACGTTCGCCTAGCATATCGTTTGTCGGCTACTCATACAAACAATGCGACTGAATATGAAGCGTTGATCACGCTCTTGAAGGAATTATTAGCCTTGGGAGCCAGGAAAGCCAGAGTAATGGGAGACTCTCAACTGGTTATTAACCAGATGAATGGCGACTCTCTATGTCAAGAGAAACTCGCACCCTATCATCGAGTCGCTCGAAGGCTAGTCGAGCGGTTCGAAGCAATTACTTTCCTCTTTGTAGGCGGGGAGGAAAACACCATCGCTAACGACTTAGCCCAAAAAGCTTCGGGATACAAGGCTAGAGGAAGAAACGATTGTGTCCCCGAAATAGCTTCTCATTTAGTCCCACAAAGCGATTTGTTCGCATTGGACATACTGGTAAGCGATAAAGATTGGAGAAAGACCATCATCGACTTCCTGACGGACCCAGCTCAAAAGGCAAGCCAAAGAATTAAGACTCAGGCTTTGTCTTATACCCTCATAGATGGAGTACTCTACAGGAAAACCAAGGAAGGAGTACTGCTAAGATGTGTCGACTTAGACGAGGCGACTCCCATAATGTTAGAAACTCATCAAGGTTTATGTGGATCCCATCAATCAGGCATTAAGATGTCTTGGGTCATTAAAAGACATGGATTTTACTGGCCAACAATGCTAAAAAATTGCATAGAAATGGCTAGAGGATGTCAAGAGTGCCAAAGGCATGGTCCTGCGACGAGAGCTCCAGCGTCCGACTTAATCTCAGTCATTAAGCCTTGGCCATTTAGGACTTGGGCCCTGGATATAATCGGGGAGATTCACCCACACTCGAGTAAAGGCGATGCCTACATCCTAGTCGCTACTGACTACTTTACCAAGTGAGTCGAGGCTCAAGTATATAAGAAAATTGACCACAAAGAGGTGATCGATTTCCTCAGATCTTCCATCATTTATAGATTTAGGATTCCCCAGAATATTGTAGTAGACGATGGCACCGTTTTCAATAATGAGAAGGTGCGTGAATTCGCTGCTGAGTTCAGCTTTTCAATCACTAATTCGACACCTTATTACCCCCAGTCGAATGGACAAGCTGAAGCTACTAATAAGCTCATAAAGAATAACATTCAGAAAATGGTTGGTGCAAATCCAAGAGAATGGCACAAACTATTACAAGACACCTTGTGGGCTCTAAGAGTCACCAAGAGAGACAGCACAGGAGAAGCCCCTTTTTCGCTGGTATATGGGCAAGATGCTGTCCTACCTATTGAGATTCGATACAAGTCGCTCAGGGTAGCTCATCCTGACTTGCAAGACGAGGCAATGTACCTCGCTTTAGAAGAATTGGAAAAGAAGCGACTCGACGTAATAGACCGACTCGAGGTACATAAGCAAAGAATTGCTAGGCACTATAATAAAAAGGTTGTCCATAAGCACTTCAAAGTGGGCGACTTAGTATGGAAGATGGTCCTACCTCTTAAATCGAAGGACCAAGTCCTGGGTAAGTGGTCTCCTAATTGGGAGGGTCCATATGAAGTGTGCGAGACATACTCATCTAATACGTATCGACTTATGACCAGAGAAGGGGATAAACATCCATTGAAGGTCAATGGTAAATATCTTAAATCCTACCGCGAGACCATTTGGGAAGCTCACCGTGGAATCCTAAAACGAAGGACTCCATTGATTTGGGAAGCGCTTAACTCCTAAGGGGTCGCGCTAAACTTCGCCCAAGTGATAATCTCCAGAAGAATAATTATGCGTAGAGATTAGCTTGAGAAACGACATGCTTAATCGATTAAAGTGAAAGCAATGTGATTACATTGTTGTTCTAATTACAAATCATCTAATCTAACCCGCCAGCCTTTTTGAAATCGAAGATAAGGGACTCGCGAGCTCGGCGCTTCGCGTTCACCCTATTCCGCTGGGCATAGAGGTCAACGACCTTTTCCCTATCTTTTCCAGCCCTGGCCTCCAGCTCCTCGATTTCCTGAGTGTTGATCGACGCAAGCTGCCGAGTCAGGTCATTCTTAAGGTTGGTATAAAACTCTATCTGCCTCTCTGCCTCGGTCAGCTTCTCTCGCACGTCGACCAAACGCTGGCGGGCGTCCTGTGCAGCTTTAGAGGCCTGCTTTCGAGCTTGATTGATCAACTGAATCTTCGAGTCAGTCGATTCCAAGATAAGCAAGTCGGCGTCATAATCCCTCCAACGGGTCCAGTACGTCGACTTAAAGCTCTTGCAGGCCCCCAACAGTTCATCCGTGACCCAAGGGGAAGCCTCGATTCTTTTAACCAGCTTCTGCATCCTCTTAAATGAGTCGATCTCTAACGGATCGATATGCAGAAGCTGGCACAACTCTTCAACATCCTCGTGAAGCTTCACCCATGGGTCGCTAGTCGAGGTCGCTGCAGCAGGATCCTGCAGAATAAGAAATGAAATGTTGCTAAGACACAATATCCTGAAAAGTCGACACTTTCATGCAATCGAATACTTACCTCCGAAGGTAGTAAACCCTCAGAGCTTTCGCCCGAAGAAGTGGAAGGAGTAGGAGCCTTCTGGCGGCCAGCAGTCGTCTTCACTCTCTTCGGACGAGCCTGTAAAGTGTCACGTTTAGAATCGCGATAACAACACCATGCTTTGTGTAAAAGAAGAACATATACCATTGGTGGTGCATGAGTGTGGACTGAAGAAGAAGGAACGCCTTGTTCTTCCTCCTCTCGCATCGACTGAGGTGATGCCTCATCTCGCGTCGACCAAGTTGAAGGATCGAATAAAACCATAGCGGTTCCTTCTTCTTGTAACAAGACTTCAGGAGCCTGCTCTTCCTAGAATAGAGTGTAATAAAACCAAAGTTCATATATGAACTAGAGTAATATATCTTAGCAGGGAGTCGAGCTCACCTCGGCGATCGAAGCCGTAGAACCTGTCTCGAAAACAGGGGGAGTAGGTTGGTCACCATCTCCGGTTGAAGCTTCGCCCTAGGCAATATAGTGCGGCTTAGATACAGAAGCTCAAGGTGAATTAGAATCAGTAGAGTCATACCTCTGTAGTCACTCCTCGAGCAATATCGACCGTCGCTAAGGTCGCAGGCGCCGCAGCAGATGATGAACTCACTATTGGTGATCTGAGTGGGGCCACCGCTGCTGGCGACCTAGAAGAAGAAGTCGCCGCTACGGTAGTCGGCGACTTGGGAAGGAGAGCCACCACTAGAGATGGTACCCTCACCAGTTTCCTCCTCTTTGATAGAGGTATCTCATCGGGGTCTTCCTCCTCTTCCTCTTCGATCTCCTTGCGTTTTGAGGCGACGTTGGCCTTAGAAGAGTCGCCTCTAGTCATTCGCTTGGGACCTGCGACTTGGGCCTTCCCCTTGTCGATCGGCGTGGACTTGGAGGGACCAGGGGCAAGGGGGGCTTTGAGCTTCGCTTTGCCGGGGCCCCGAGGAAGTAATGATCCTAGAAGGAAAAGAAGAAGAGAAAACTTAGGTCTAATATTAAGAACTCCATGCTGTTTAAACAAAGCTAAGTCCTTACCTCTCGCTTTGAGTTGAGCATCATCAGGATAGAAATCAGGTTCGTCGGAGACCTCGAGGAAGTGCATCAAGGATCGCAGCTCCTCATACATAGATGACCACAGCACAGTGAAGAACTGTGTGGCGAAGCAAGAGGAGGAACTGGATGGGAACTCCATCCTGAGGAGTTGCGCCTTTCTGCTAAGCAACTCCAGGACCTTGGCGTCACCCGACTTGCACGGGATCTTCGTCGCCCTTCCAAGTAGGCCACCACTGGCATCAACAAAAGGGACCTCCGCGCTCTGGATGAACCCGAACTGTCTTGCGCACAGCTGAGGGTTATAGACTTCGAAGGACAGATAGTTGTCGAAAACTATTGGCAAATCCCTGCTGGTGAGAGCCCCGCTCCAAAAGCCTGGAGCGATCTGGGGGTTGACCTTTTGGGCAATTGTTTTGTGACCTGGGAGAGGCGCCCAGTCGCGTCGATCTGCTCTCGCGAAATCAGCTATATGCTTCATATGGCCAGTAACTGAAGTCGGGAGCCACTGGTCTTTGCGCTGGCAGCATCGATTCAAGATGCTCTCCCCATAGTACAAGGCTTCAGGGGGCGTCGTGGGGACCTTGAATCCAGTCAACCCTGGCATCCACATGGCCGACCATAGATGGACCAACCAAAGCATGCCTCCTGCTGGATGCTTTGGGAATGGCTTGATTTGAGAAGTCGCCCTCTCCAGATCGTGATATAGCAGACCGAGGATGAAGGGACCCCAGGCGACTTCTTCAGTAGTCTCCCTCAAAAAGTTCGCCACTGCGTGAGACGTGTGGCCAACCTTCTTCCCAGGGAAACAATAGACAAATTTGCTCAGCCAGGTGCTGAGAAATTCGATCTCTTCCTGGGCGCCGAACCCTGCGGTCGTTCGCTTCTCGCCCTTTTTCTTGCCCACTGAGGCCATCTGCAAGTGTTTGTTTACTACTTCCATATACTGGAGGGCTCCCTTTGGACTAATGTCTCCTGCCTGGGCATATTGACGCACTGGGCGGCCATTAATCTTGCTCCCGGTCAAAAACTTCAAATCTGCCAAAGTGATGGACATAGGGCCTTCTGGGAAATAGAAGCAGTTCACCATGGAGTTCCAGAAAGGCAGAATAGCCGCACAAACCCTAGGATCACAGCTCTTACTAGCTATTGACATCCTAAAAAATCTGAGAATCTTCTGGTCCCTGAATCGATTTTCAAAATGATCCTCCCACATCTCTAACCACTCTATCATCTCGGCCTTAGTAGCAGAAGGGAAGCACAAAAAGGTCCCCTGCTTCTCCCAGTTGAGGGGATTAATAAAGTTGGGATGACAAACCGGGATAGGCTTCTCTGTGATGAGGTAGTTGAGTGGCACCACTTCTGGAAACAGATGCTCCGGCAAGATGGGTCCAAGAGCGACACCCGATCCTTGGTCTTCCGCGACCGGAATAGGTCCGCCCGGCCCCGCACGAGCATTGTGGAGTTCGAAGGCTTTGAAAGTTGCCATCTTTTTAAAGATCGGAGAGATTTTGGTGAAGGAGATGGAAGGGACGGAAGGTTTCAAGAACGAGGGTTTTCTGGGTTTCTTGAGGAGGAAGATGAAGAAGTGTTGAGCAAGTAAGGAGATGGGCGGGAAAAGGACACTCACTCTCCCTTATATAGGGTGTGATTTTTTTTTTTTTTTTTTTGCTAAGTCAGCATAGCTAACCCAGCATAAAAGGGGGGCTTATGTTGACATAGTAAATAATTTTGGGCCTGGGCTTAGAGCCCAGGAATCATCACACTGCCTAAGAACGAAGTCGCCCAGGCCGACTCATGACAAAGTCGACTGGGCTAACTCAGAACGATGTCGCCCAGGTCGACTCATAGTGAAGTCGACTGGGTTAACTCATGACGAAGTCGATTGGGTTAACTCATGACAAAGTCACCCAGGTCGACTCATGACGAGGTCGGTTGGGTTAACTCATGATGAAGTCGACCCACAATGGAGTTACTAAAGACGACTCATGTATAGAGTCGACTAGGTCAACTCACCACTAAGATATGACTACCAATAGGACCCAATAGTAGCTAGGTCTACTCATAGGGTCAAGTCGACCTTATCCTGAACAAAGGCAACTACAGCAGCCAAAGCCCGTACAAACAAAGCAAGTCGACGAGATGGGAATAGATTTATTTATTCCTAAAATCACGATTGTTGAGAATCGTAACCGATTCTAATCTTCAGGAACGTGATCCCGTACCTCATGGGAAGTTGTTGGGACACTCCCACGATACTAGAGATCACGATCTATGACACGATCTGTAACAAGATCCACTCGTTACGTGTTAGACACGTACGAGCTCTCTATAAATAGCAAAGGAGTTTCCAAAGACAAGACACGAATACACACAGCCAAAAACTCTGAAGTTTGTTCGTCAACCTTAGGAATTAGATGCCCTGACCCGGTTTATAGGTCAACTACCCTTCCACCGACAGAGTGAGCTCGTAGGGCCTTTGCCGTCAATCTTCCGCCAGCGACACCACCGACGGAGTGAGCTCGTAGGGCCTTCGTCACAGATCCCCGCCAGCGACTACCACCGACGGAGCGAGCTTCCAAGGCCTTCGTCACCTGTTCTCCGCCGCTACAAGATCCCACATCGTCACCACCGTTTCCCTTTTTCCCTTTTAATGGTTGTAAGCCCTTTTCTTTTAATTCTCTAAAGATTGTAAGACTTGCATTATTTCTGTATAAAGTTAGTGCATCTTCTTACTGGCGACCACAATACAACTACTGTGAGTCCATTGTCAAATATTTCCGACGTGATCCGTTCCGTGCGCGAACACCACTCTTTGGTCCGATGGGCGGACGGTGGGCAATCCAAGGACAATCTATGGCAGTCCATGGGCAGAGATGCAGCCTTTGTTGCTATCCGATTTTGGACCTCCGACGTTTACAGCTTCGGAGTTGTTGCTTTGGAGATTGTGAGCGGCAAAAGCAACACGAATTATATGTCAAAGGAAGGCTTTGTTTATGAGTAGCGCTCCGCTGTCGGGTGTCGCCCATTTTATGCTTTTGAATGAAGAATAAGATTATGTATTTTTAACTCTTGGCGTATGATGGAATCAAAGGCGTACATGTTGCAAGAGCATGCAACCTCCTGGAGCTTGTGGATCTCGCCCTTGGAACGGACTATAACAAGGAAGAAGCAATGAGAATGCTGGACCTGGTGCTGCTGTGCACAAACCCCTCTCCGATGTTGCGACCTCCCATGTCATCGGTGGTGAGCATGTTAGAAGGGCTGCAATCCAGGCCCCGACAATCCGATGCAGGGACGCAACAAATCCAGACGCGAGATTTAAGGGCTTGGAGAAGCTGTCGATGGAGGGTGTGGTGAATTCCTCAACATATTCAGAGAGGAAGTCAGGTGACAAGGAGTAAGTCGATAAAGGCGTCGTGGTTGAACTCGTTGTCTTCCACAAGGGTAAGGGGATGACATGTGTGTTGAAGGTACTTTATGATCAATATTAATGTGTATTGAATTTAGTAACGGAAAAGTCATTTAAGTGGGTCATTTAAGCAGGCTATTAAATATGTCATTAAATATGTCGGTTTCTATTGTCTTTTGATTTTCCTACTCCTCCCTATATATAAAGGGACGTATAGACATTTCTTGTATGATGATGGAAAAAGAGAAAGTTTAAACAAAGAGAAATTGTAGCCAAAACACTCCTCGTAGGTGCAGCAGCTCTACAGAAGATTTCCTCTATCCTACAGAAGGTCGTCGGCAGTACAGAACCTACGTTCTGCTAGCACCTTCTCCCTTCCTATCCAATCCTACACACATAACTCCCCCCAACAAATTTGGTATCAGAGCGCAGAAGGTCATGTCTACATCCGCTAGCAACATGTTCTTCACTTTTTCTCCCAACCAAATTCACATCTTCGACGGTGAGCACTTTGACTATTGGAGTTCTCAAATGGAGACCATTTTCCTTTCGCAAGATCTATGGAAACTTGCGGAGGAAGGCTACGAAGAAGTTCCAGAAGGAATCTCTCTCCCAGAAAGTGACAACACTTCCGCAAAAGGTGTCATCAACCCCACAGAAGATGAGCAGAAGGCGTACAAGGAGAACGTCATGAAGAATGCCATGGCTCTGCGGATTCTGCAACAATCCGTGAGCAAAACCATCTACCCAAGGATATTCGGCCTGAAGAAGGTGAATGAAGCGTGGAAAGTCCTAAAGAAGGAGTTCAAAGGGTCACAGAAGGTGATCTCTATAAAGCTGCAGCATCTTTGGAGAGACTTCGATAATCTATCAATGAAAGACTCAGAAAACGTCAAAGATTACTTCTCAAGGATCGTGAAGATCTTCAATCAATTGAAGATCTCGGATCGAAAAGTCATGGATAAAATCCTCAGAAGTTTGCCACAAAAGTTTGAGCATGTCGTAACAGTGACTGAATAGATGAAGGATCTTGCAGAAGTTTCCATCTATGAATTGATGGGTTCCCTAGAAGCCCATGAGAATCGGGTCAGCAAATACACAGCCCCGGTAGAGCAAGCATTTCAAGCGAAGTTGAATATTTCTGACCAGAAGCAAGAACGTTATGGAAACAACAGAAGGTCCTACGGTAGAGGACGCGGAGGCAGGTCTCGTGACAGAGGTAGAAGTTATGCAGAAGGACGACCAGAAGGTCAGCACAAAAGCGGTCATGGAGAAGCAGAAGCAGGATGCCGCATCTGCAAAAAGAATAATCATGAAACAAAAAATTGTCGTTTTCGATGCAGGAGATGCAAGTTCCCAACTCATTCAGATCGTGATTGCTGGTACAAAGATAAAGAGCAGAAGAATGAACAGAAGAATGAGGACAGAAGCTCGGTAAATTTCTCTAAGGAAGATGAACCTTCTAAAGTTTTCTATTCTTCCTCTAACACCGTGCAAGATATGAATGAGATATGGTTCCTCGATAATGGGTGTAGTAACCATCTCACAGGGATCAAGAAGAACTTTGTGGAGCTTGATGAGAAATACAACTCTCTCTTGGAACTTGGAGATAGCAAGAAGTTAAAGATAGAAGGTAAAGGTGTTGTTTCAGTTTTCAGTGCAGAAGGTCAACAAAAGAGGATGCACGATGTCTTCTACACTTCAGAAATCGCACAGAACCTACTAAGTGTGGGACAGATGATGAAAAATGGCTACAAGTTGGTTTTTGCAGGAAGAGTCTTCTATGACTCAGATTTTCCAGTATACAGAAACAGTAATAGAAGCATCTGTACAGAATCCTATCAGGACAACAGAAGCAGTAGCAGAAGTTACAGTACAGAATCCCATCGGAACAACAGAAGCTAGTTCCTCTAAAACCATTCCAAATGCGAAGGGTCCTATTGAAGATACACCACCACGGAAGTATCGATCATTCACTGAAATTTATGAGCAAGGTAACTTTTCTCTTGTTACATTTGAGCCACAGAACTTTGAGGAGGGAGCCAAAGAAGAAAAATGGAGAAATGCCATGAAGGAGGAGATGACTTCTATAGAGAAGAATGACACGTGGTCATTGGTCGATCTACCAGAAGGAAAAGAAGCTGTCGGATTAAAGTGGGTCTACAAGACCAATTATAATGAATATGGAAGTGTGTAGAAGCATAAAGCTCGCATCGTAGCAAAAGGCTATTCACAGAAGCCTGGAATTGATTTTACAGAAACTTTTGCTCCTGTAGGATGGAGACAATCCGTGCTGTTCTAGCCATTGCAGCACAGAAGGAGCTTGAAGTATTCCAGCTTGATGTCAAGTCAGCATTTCTTAATGGAGTACTAGAAGAAGAAGTCTACGTAGAACAACCACAAGGATTCGTGATGAAAGGCACAGAAGACAAAGTCTACAGACTGCATAAGGCTCTATATGGTTTGAAGCAAGCACCAAGGGCGTGGAATTGCAGAATTGATTCCTATCTACAAAAGAAAGGATTCTCCAGAAGCTCAGTAGAACCTTCATTATACATACAGAAGGTTGGTCCTGATTTTTTAATAGCATGTCTTTATGTGGATGACTTGATCTACACTAGCACCAGCAGAAGCTTGCTGCAGAAGTTCAAGGAAGCCATGATGGAAGAATTTGAGATGACAGATCTTGGCTTGATGAAGTACTTTCTCGGACTTCAAGTGAAGCAGAAGAAAGGAGAGATTTTCATTTCTCAAGAGAAGTACATAGCAGATCTATTGAAGAAATTCCGTATGGAGAATGCAAAGCCAATTTCTACACCAATGTCACTCAATGAGAAGTTACAGAAGGAGGATTCTACAGAAGGCTTTGATTCGAAGATCTACAGAAGCCTGGTTGGTTCTCTTATTTATCTCACTCACACTAGGACTGATATTGTTCATTCTGTGAGTTTGCTATCTAGATTCATGAGCAACCCCAGCAGAACTCATTTCATAGCAACAAAAAGAGTTCTACGCTATCTACAAGGCACACAGAATGTCGGATTGAAGTATACAAAAGAGCAGAAGGATGATTTAGTGGGTTATGTAGATAGTGATTGGGCAGGAAGCTTGGATGATCGTAGAAGCACACCAGGATACTTGTTCTGTATTGGAACAAAGCCCATTTCATGGAGTTCAAAGAAGCAAAACACTGTTGCACTCTCATCTGCAGAAGCTGAGTACATCGCAGTAAATGAAGCAACAAGAGAAGCTGTCTGGCTCAGAAGGTTACTTCTAGAATTACAACAGAAGGTGGACGAGCCAACAACAATCTTCTGTGATAACCAATCTGCAATTGCTATGACCAAGAATCCAGTTTTCCATGCCAGTTCGAAGCACATAGAACTTCGTCATCATTTCATCAGAAAGATGGTTTCGCAGAAGGAGATTCTTCTAGAGTTCATCAGCACCCATGATCAACCCGCAGACGTTCTTACAAAGGCGGTGTCTTCTGAGAAGTTCGAGACATTCAAAGACTTCTTGAAGATCATAAATTAAGAGGGGGTGTTGAAGGTAATTTATGATCAATATTAATGTGTATTGAATTTAGTAACGAAAAAATCATTTAAGTGGGTCATTTAAGCAGGCTATTAAATCTGTCATTAAATATGTCGGTTTCTATTGTCTTTTGGTTTTCCTACTCCTCCCTATATATATAAAGGGACGTGTAGACATTTCTTGTATGATGTGAAAAAAGAGAAAGTTTAAACAAAGAGAAATTGTAGCCAAAACACTCCTCGTAGGTGCAGCAGCTCTACAGAAGGTTTCCTCTATCCTACAGAAGGTCGTCGGCAGTACAGAACCTACGTTCTGCTAGCACCTTCTCCCTTCCTATCCAATCCTACACACATAACCCCCCAACAAATTTGGTATCAGAGCGCAGAAGGTCATGTCTACATCCGCTGGCAACATGTTCTTCACTTTTTCTCCCAACCAAATTCACATCTTCGACGGTGAGCACTTTGACTATTGGAGTTCTCAAATGGAGACCATTTTCCTTTCGCAAGATCTATGGAAACTTGCGGAGGAAGGCTACGAAGAAGTTCCAGAAGGAATCTCTCTCCCAGAAAGTGACAACACTTCCGCAAAAGGTGTCATCAACCCCACAGAAGATGAGCAGAAGACGTACAAGAAAAACGTCATGAAGAATGCCATGCTCTGTGGATTCTGCAATAATCCATGAGCAAGACCATCTACCTAAGGATATTCGGCCTGAAAAAAGGTGAATGAAGCGTGGAAGGTCCTAAAGAAGGAGTTCAAAGGGTCACATAAGGTGATCTCTATAAATCTGCAGAACCTTTCGAGAGACTTTGACAATCTATCAATGAAAGACTCAGAAAACGTCAAAGACTACTTCTCAAGGATCGTGGAGATCCTCAATCAATTGAAGAGTTGTGGAGAAGTCGTCCCAGACAGAAAAGTCGTGGAGAAAATCCTCAGAAGCTTGCCACAGAAGTTTGAGCATGTGGTAACCGTGATTGAAGAGATGAAGGATCTCGCAGAAGTTTCCATCTATGAATTGATGGGTTCCCTAGAAGCCCATGAGAAACGGGTCAGCAAGTACACAACCCCCGTGGAGCAAGCATTTCAAGCGAAATTGAATGTTTCTGAGCAGAAGCAAGAACGTTCTGGAAACAACAGAAGGTCCTATGGCAGAGGACGTGGAGGCAGGTCTCGTGGCAGAGGCAGAGGCTATGCAGAAGGACGACCAGAAGGTCAGCACAGAAGCAGTCATGGAGAAGCAGAAGCAGGATGCCGCATCTGCAGAAAGAATAATCATGAAACAAAAAATTGTCGTTTTCGATGCAGGAGATGCAAGTTCCCAACTCATTCAGATCGTGATTGCTGGTACAAAGATAAAGAGCAGAAGAATGAACAGAAGAATGAGGACAGAAGCTCGGTAAATTTCTCTAAGGAAGATGAACCTTCTAAAGTTTTCTATTCTTCCTCTAACACCGTGCAAGATATGAATGAGATATGGTTCCTCGATAATGGGTGTAGTAACCATCTCACAGGGATCAAGAAGAACTTTGTGGAGCTTGATGAGAAATACAACTCTCTCTTGGAACTTGGAGATAGCAAGAAGTTAAAGATAGAAGGTAAAGGTGTTGTTTCAGTTTTCAGTGCAGAAGGTCAACAAAAGAGGATGCACGATGTCTTCTACACTTCAGAAATCGCACAGAACCTACTAAGTGTGGGACAGATGATGAAAAATGGCTACAAGTTGGTTTTTGCAGGAAGAGTCTTCTATGACTCATATTTTCCAGGTTACAGGTTGGTTTCGCAGAAGGAGATTCTTCTAGAGTTCATCAGCACCCATGATCAACCCGCAGACGTTCTTACAAAGGCGGTGTCTTCTGAGAAGTTCGAGACATTCAAAGACTTCTTGAAGATCATAAATTAAGAGGGGGTGTTGAAGGTAATTTATGATCAATATTAATGTGTATTGAATTTAGTAACGGAAAAGTCATTTAAGTGGGTCATTTAAGCAGGCTATTAAATATGTCATTAAATATGTCGGTTTCTATTGTCTTTTGATTTTCCTACTCCTCCCTATATATAAAGGGACGTGTAGATATTTATTGTATGATGATGAAAAAAGAGAAAGTTTAAACAAAGAGAAATTATAGCCAAAACACTCCTCGTAGGTGCAACAGTTCTACAGAAGGTTTACTCTATCCTACAGAAGGTTGTCGACAATACAGAACCTACGTTCTGCTAGCACCTTCTCCCTTCATATCCAATCCTACACACATAACCCCCCAACAAGGTGTTCATATGCTTTTAGACCAAGTTAATCTTACATTGACGTGTTCTAATGTTACGTTGAAATCTTACCATGTGAGGTGCTCTAGTACGTAGTTATAACTCAATATAATTTTTTTAACCTATTTTTGCTATATTTTAGGCGAGAACAAAAAAAAGACTAAGAAAAAAAATCAACATGATATGATATTTTAAACTGGGGATGTTTATTACCATTTAATTGCCAGTAATTCCCTAATATAATTATTATTTATTGTTTTATTAAAAGGACGAGGGTCAACATTTCGCCCGCGTAGAAATTATCAACGATTCCGCTCACATCATAAAATACCCAAATCCTCCTGCGGTGTTGCTGTTGTGTGAATCCCTTCTGCAACTCGTAAGTGTTTGTCTTGGATTCCCTCTTTTCTCTTCCATCGCAATATTAAGTTTTCTCAATTCGTGGGATATCCCCCTTCTCGGATATAGGGTTTTGCCTTGTTTTCATCTTTTTAATTTGGGTGGGTGGGGTTTCGTGGAGATGGGCATGCAGTTATTCCGATCGATTTTCCGTTGTGTTATTTGAGTTTTTCCGTAGATTTTCTTTTTGGAGTGGTCGTCCGCTGGTTTCGGCTTAGATTTGGATGTGTGGTATTGTCTCCAAATAATGGCTTCATGTCTTGGGTCGATGTTGTTACATTTGTTTCCTCAATCACGTGAAGGCGTTTCCTACTCTGGGATGGATTTTCGTTAACACTTGTTCCTTAAGTTTACACATTCTGCATTGTTCCCTCGACTCGAGTTTTGATTGTCGCCTTGTTGTTTGGATGTAATCCCCTGCAGCAGTTGTGAGATAGCGCGATGCCGGGTGGTTTTAGAGTGCTTCACCTTGTCAGGCCTTTCCTCTCTTTCTTGCCTGAAGTTCAGTCGGCAGACAGGAAGGTCCCCTTTAGGGAGAAGGTCATTTACACGGTCATCTCCCTCTTCATCTTCTTGGTCTGCAGCCAGCTGCCACTCTATGGCATTCACTCCACCACCGGCGCCGATCCATTTTACTGGATGCGTGTTATTATGGCTTCGAATCGTGGGACTGTGATGGAACTCGGAATCACGCCTATTGTCACTTCTGGTCTGGTGATGCAGCTTCTGGCTGGGTCAAAGATCATTGAGGTGGACAACAATGTCCGAGAAGATAGGGCTCTTCTGTAAGTGTCATCCCATAGCTTTCCTTTTCTTTTTACTTCTTCTTGTATTAATCCTTGTTTAAGACCAATCTCTGCATATTGCAGATATATGCGATGCTCCTATGTTCGTTGAATTTTCTATCTCAGTCATACTCTCAATATTGGGACTTGATTCTAAATGGGGGACCTTTTTCTGTCAGGAATGGAGCACAGAAACTGTTGGGCATCCTGATAGCTATTGGCGAGGCTGTTGCATACGTTCTGTCTGGAATGTATGGAAGTGTTGGCCAACTTGGTGTTGGGAACGCGATCCTCATCATTGTCCAACTATGCTTTGCCGGTATCATAGTCATATGCCTGGATGAACTTCTTCAGAAAGGATATGGTCTCGGTTCCGGCATTTCCCTTTTCATTGCCACCAATATCTGGTAGACCCCTCTTTGTTTTTCTTTTTCATGTGTATTCCTTTGACAGTGTTTTGTAGATTATTATTGTCTTCGGCAGATTCGTGTGTTGCTGAATTTTATTGTTGCTTACACATCAACAGTGAAAGTATCATCTGGAGAGCTTTTAGTCCGACTACCATCAACAGTGGGCGTGGTGCCGAGTTTGAAGGTGCAGTCATTGCCTTGTTCCACCTCCTGATTACTCGGACAGACAAGGTTCGGGCGTTAAGGGAGGCCTTTTACCGACAGAATCTGCCCAATGTCACAAATCTGCTCGCAACCGTCCTGATTTTCCTGATAGTCATCTACTTCCAAGGGTTCCGCGTAGTTTTGCCCGTCAGGTCAAGGAATGCTCGTGGACAACAGGGTTCTTATCCCATCAAATTGTTCTACACGTCAAACATGCCCATCATCCTTCAGTCTGCTCTTGTTTCCAATATTTACTTCATCTCCCAGGTATGTGTCTGTATATTTCTTTTATCAGAACATGCATGTTCTTGCACCCTCTTCTCAAAGGGTCTCAGTTTTGCAGTTGCTTCATAGGAGGTACAGTGGCAACTTCCTAGTTAACTTACTCGGGATATGGAAAGAGTCGGAGTACTCAAGCGGTCAGTCTGTTCCTGTCGGTGGGCTGGCTTATTACATCACTGCACCATCAAGGTAGCCAAGATGCTACAGTGTTATCACATGGAAGCCTGAGTTTTATGGCAATGTTTTCCCTAATTGTTTCTTTGATCTCCCAATCACACCTGTCCTTGTGATTTTTCAGCTTGGCGGACATGGCTGCCAATCCTTTCCACGCACTCTTTTATCTTGTTTTCATGCTATCTGCTTGTGCTCTGTTCTCCAAGACATGGATTGAAGTTTCTGGATCCTCCGCCAAGGATGTTGCCAGGCAGCTTAGGGTATGATATATATAGTTCTGACTATGATGGCCATTTGGTTTATTTGCGAGCCTGTCTGTTATATTCTGAGTGGCTTATCCTGATGTGAAGATGATTTTAAAACAGGGGGTGTTGTCACGGTTGGTATCCTGCTAGTTCTCCAACTGAATTGATAACGATTGTACTGTTTTTTTTTCCATAGGAGCAACAAATGGTGATGCCTGGTCATCGGGAGTCAAACTTGCAGAAAGAGCTCAACCGCTACATCCCAACCGCCGCGGCATTCGGGGGCATGTGTATCGGTGCTCTGACTGTGCTGGCAGATTTCATGGGGGCGATTGGTTCTGGGACGGGTATCCTCCTGGCAGTCACCATCATCTATCAGTACTTTGAGACCTTTGAGAAGGAGAAGGCAAGCGAGCTTGGGATCTTTGGTTTCTGAGTAGGTGGGCTGCTATACCTGAAGGACAAGATCATGTTCAATTTTGGTTACTTTGACGGATACTCACTAGATCTTGAGCACTAGCATTGAAGGTTATGCTAGTGCTTAAGATCGGAACTCGAAGTCCAACACCCCTGTTATTCAAAACTAAATAATCCCTTCTCGTGGGAACGGAAGCAGTTTTTAATCCTGTTCTCCGCCGAGATATTTCAGACAGCGCCAGAAACGGTATATACTCGATTCCGTGCAGAGGAAGGCGGATTGCACCGTCGAAACATTCTCGTGTATATGTTTGCATGGATATGATAGACGCCTTGACTCGGTTGGGGGACATCTCATAAAAATAATATTAGTAATTAAATTAATTTGATTGATTTTGGGACGAAACCAACAAGTCACGCAAAACCAGAGGAACAAAGCAGGCCCCAATTCCATTCCATGCCCACCTTCCTCGTCCGTAAAGACCGAGTCAACGCCACGACCGGACATCTCCACCGTCCATTCATCCCATCCCACGGTCGTCAAAGGCTGTCCTCTCCATCTCCACCGTGTAACTCCGTCCTCTCCATTTCCCTCTGTCGATTTTTTTTTCTTTTTTTTGAATCAATCCGATCTTCGGTTCCGATTGCGCACCGGAAGTGGGAATTGGGTGTCGTTTTAATGAAGCTATGTCGCTAGGAAGATCGTTCCTTTCTCGGAGGTTCTCCGGCAGATCGTCTTCCCAAAAGGAGGAGCCAGAGAAGTGTTCCAACGCCCGCGATTCCGCCGGCGGCCCTTCGTTCGTCGAGTCCGAAACGGAGCGGTATGGGGAGACATGGGGGACGATGCTGCCGGATCTGTTGGGAGAGATCATCAGACGCGTTGAAGAGAGCGAGGATAGGTGGCCTCAGAGGCAGAACGTCGTAGCCTCCGCCTGCGTCTGTAAGAGGTGGAGGGATGTTTCGAAGGAAGTCGTCCGTAAGTCCTCCTGTGGTAACGGCAACATCACCTTCCCATCTTGCCTCAAGCAGGTGAATTTCACTTCTCCTGATTTTCTTACACCGAAATTGGGGATTTTTGTGTGTGTGTGTGATTTCTTCGTTTGGAGGCAATTATTGATGCCAGAAGAATTTTGGGAACTTCCGAGCGGGCGCCTACCATGGAGGTTTGGGAATTTCCTTGAATATCAGCCGGGAAATGCTGTGTACGTTGAGGGAGGCCACAATCTCTTTGGCGTTGTCCGTTTGTGCCTGAATCTTCCTTTGGTTGAGATGAGATGTGCTTTTGGAAGATGACCATCTTGTGATTTGATCATTTTTTGCGTGCAAAAAGTTTAGGCTCCATCGAAGGAACTGTTTTTGTTACGAGGGTTGTGATTGTCCATCCAGTAGCAGTCCTTTTGCCGCCTCCTTATACTATTATATAAGCTAGTTCTAGTTATTGAGTCAAACAGCAAACAGTTCTGCCGGATCGCTTTATGTTCTCATGGTGATGATGGCAAGCTTCCAATGCTCAACCTGCTCAGATCTGCCATCTTCTTTTCTCTCTAAAATATCGCTTATCGCTGCATTATTTTACATCTACCGCGAATTGAGTTTCCTGTGGTTTGCACCACAAGTTCTGACTTGTGCTGTCTTGTTTCTGCACAGCCTGGTCCCTGTGATTCCGTTCAACAATGCCTTATAAAGAGGGATAAGAGGAATTCAACCTTTTATCTCTATCTTGCCTTCAGCCCATGTAAGTTGATCTTCGGCCAATCTGCTTTTTACGGATAGAGCAATGCAAAAGGACTTCTCAAATCTTTTCTGTACTGTAATTCTCGCCAGCTTGTAATTCATTTTGTGCTTCTTTCTCCATTTCTTGCAGCAATCATAGATAAAGGAAAGTTCCTTCTAGCAGCTCGGAGGTTTAGACATGGTGCCCACTCCGAGTACATTATCTCCCTCGATGCAGATGATTTATCCCAAGGAAACAATGCTTATGTTGGAAAATTAAGGTGAGATTGATATCTTGGATTGGCATGCCCCGTCGTCGAAACACTTGAGTCAATGAAGGTTCTTTTTTTGATAGTTTTTCACCTGTACTTGTATTTTAATAGCAATATATAATATGGATTGGGCAGTTGTTGAAAAGCTTTTGCATCTGGAAGCAATGTTAATTGTAATTACTCTGAGAAAGAAGAATAAGGAAGACTTAGCGACTCCTTTTGGTTTCATTTCAGGAGATCCCCATTTAAACTGTAACTTCTTCAATCTTGGCTGTACTTTTTTCAGGTCTGATTTCCTTGGCACAAACTTCTCCATCTATGACTGTCAAGCACCACATAATGGAGAAACACCCTCGAACAGCAGGGCCATCCGTCGTTTTTCCAGCAAACGAATAAGCCCGCAAGTTCCAGCAGGGAATTTTGAGGTTGGACAGGTTTCTTACAAGTTCAACCTCTTGAAATCTAGAGGCCCAAGGAGGATGGCTTGTTCGCTGAGTTGCCCTTTGAATAGGGAAACTAACATAGACAAAAACGCTGAGGAGAAACCAGGAGGTCAAACAATTTTAAGAAACAAAGCTCCAAGGTGGCATGAACAGCTGCAGTGCTGGTGCTTGAATTTCCATGGTCGTGTGACTGTGGCATCAGTAAAAAACTTCCAACTTGTGGCTACGTGTGATCCGAGCCAGCCGGGGGGTAAAGGGGATGAGGACTCCGTCCTCCTCCAGTTTGGGAAGGTAGGAGATGACCTTTTCACCATGGACTACCGGCAGCCGTTGTCTGCCTTCCTGGCATTTGCCATCTGCCTTACCAGCTTCGGCACAAAACTTGCGTGCGAGTGACTGGACCTGTGACTTTTGTAGCCGTTTTCTTTAACCCTGTTTTTTTTGGTCGGTTTTTTGCACTTGGGGGTATCAAATGCTGGTTGTATAATTAATTACCTGAAGTTATAGGTTAGGTTTTCGTAGTATGCACAGATGGGAATGGACATGAGATGAAAAGTTTAATCTTTTTATTCTGGGTGGGGCTTTGTCTCGGGTGCTCAGGCCTTGGGACTGTGATGATCGTGATGTGCTCCTAGTATGCCCCTTTTACTGCATTACTATCGATCTGCGAAATCTGGTCCGGACCGGTTTGAACTCCTTATAGGTCTTTTTATGCCTCAGGGAGAACTGAGGATCATGCCGATGCTGTTGGGCATTAAGTTCGCGCAGGTGCCTTAGGAAATAGAAATGATTGGTTAGGTGGATTGTTGTTATGTCTTTCCACAGGCCATTGGCTTGAGAAGCTCTCTATGTTCTTCCAGAGGAGCATTTTGTGGGATGAGAATGCCGAGTCGATATAAAGAGTGTATGGGAAAAATGCAGCTGGAACTTGAAGAAGTATTTTTCCTCTGACGTCACTGTGATTTGCTTCTATTTCCCTCACCTTAATTTTAGGATAATTAAGGACTGAATGAAAATAACTCAATAGGTTAAGGACTAAATTTGTAAGTAATCTAACAGCTTTTTGGTTTCTGGACCTTTTCAGTTTTGCTGTTCATTTCTAAGCGAATAGAGAAAAACCGGCGGTTACATTTCCGGGAGGGACCGTGATCGTGATTGTCTCTCATTTGCTAGGGTTTGGCCCCTTCGTCTACGACGATGAAATCTATGTCGCCGTCCGGAGACGGGGATGGCGGGGAAGAGACGCTTCTTGAGCGTCGTCATGGGAGGAGTGCTCGAAGACCGGATCGTATTCCTATTTTTCGATGACGTCGTCCTTCAGGCGCTGAGATCGTCGAGGGAGGATTCTTTCCAAAATGCCAGATATCTCCTCCATCCGTCACTAGGTATAGAACGCTGGTATGTTGTCTTTTCCGTATACGTTAGATACTTGGAGTTCTTGATCGTGAGGGCGTATATGTGAGATTCCTGGTGTTCTTGATCGTGAGTCCGTATTCGTGAGATGCTTGGCATTCTTGGATGAATTTGCTCAGTCGTTCCTAAGTATATTTTGAATACAAGACGTTAATCTGTTTGTTTGCATCTTTCTATGCAGTGAATTTGATATTTAGTCGAGTCTAACTCAAAATCTTGCCAGTTGATGGAAGTGCCTCCACGTCATGATCTCCGTTGCTTGCCTAAAAAATTGGCCGGATATTCAGAATCTTTCTTTTCTCATGCGAGAAAATCATATTCTACATGCTGTGATAACTGCCTTCCCTGGAATCCAATTGGCAAGGGTTGGCACCCTGACCACCACCTTGCGGCGTGGGCATCCACAGATCCTGCAGGCATGTTTGGTGATCTTTGTGAGGGGACATAAATGATCCCGGGATGGAGGCGATGGACTCCAAGACGTCAATCTTTATTGCAGGCTCTCTCTCCAAGATCTCTTGATTTGTTTATTTGCGCTACTTTTGAAATCTGTCATCCTTCCCGGTTCCCTTCGGATTTGTGTCTCAAATTCCATAATTTTGCTTGAAAGTTGTGGTGCTTGAATTTCCTCTGGGTATTGTGTCTTACATGTTAGGAGAAGGTGATTTAAAGGACAATCCAGCTGTGCTGATGCTTGGAGAAGTTGAAGTGATTGTGGTCTGAATTAATAATCAAGTTGAGTCGGTGAAATGGGAAAATGCTTCAAAAAACTCTCTAATTAGTTTGTTCGTTTCGTAGCTGGATTCGAGTCAGGGATTACCATACTCTCAATGCATCATTGAAGGCCCTGCCTCACGCAACTTTGTGGTATTCCTTTCTCCCTTTACCTTAACTGATTATTTGGTATATGTTTTTCTTTTGTTAGATTCATGCTTGATGTTAGGTGATTGAGAATCCACTATTTTTGATACTTCTTATTGTGTTTTGTTCCATTTCCTTTACCTTATATGTGATCTGCTTATGACTCGAAATTGTGCAAGTTAACGTCTGAAATTAGAGAGAGATGACTTGTTCTTTCTTGTTTATACTGTCTTGTCCGAAATTAGAGGGAGGTAACTTGTTCTTGTTTATACTGTCCTATTCACGTCCACCGGGTTCCTTTTCTTCATTTAAATTGAGATGAAGCCACAAGACAGATTTCTAGACTTCATGCAGTTTACAATGAAGGCAAAACTGAACATGTCATCTTTCTTTGTGCTTAGTGATATTTTTTATGCAGGCTCAGCTAACGGTGAAGATGGCCAATCTGTGGATATGTATTCGAGTTTATGCATGTTTATTTACTTTCTCATTCGAAATAAAGTGAATGGATGTCTCACTTACCCGTTTGCCAGCACTCCATTGTCTTTGCATGCTGCTACCTCTTTTCCAGCTAGTTGTGATAGAAAGGGTAAACATCTTGCCATGCTTTTGAAAGTTAACTTGGTAATCTTTTGTGGGGATACAAATTCACTTGGAAAAGCATAGACCACCTGCATTATTTTTTAATCGGCTGTGGGCTTCACTGTTGTAACAAATGCGGTCATTAAAGTTACTTTCAAGTGATGATTTCAACAATTAAGAAACTTGAGAAATATCATTTCCGCTGTGTTTGATTCTGGTGGTCGGGTCACCTTCGTCAATACTTGTAGACTTTGTTTATTTTGTGTCAATTTCTTGCATTTTACTGTAATCTTCCGTATGAATATTTTATGAATATTTTCTCCAGCCTTGCTGGAATCCTGGGGCAAAGAATTGAGGTCCTGTTCTGTCAATAAAAGGTCAGTCTAATTTTGGTTTTGCTTTTAATTCCAATTAATCATAGTTCATCTGTTGTTACAAACCTTGAACGTGCTAACCCAGTAGTTTGTAAACTATGCAGGGCTTCTTCCATTAGCACGTTGATTTGTTTGTCTATGTGCAGTCTTAGGAGGGTGTGGCCGAATATGCTTTCTTGGTGTGGGCGCAGACAATCCTCTTACAGTCGCTCCTGGACTAAATAAGGCGTTCTTTGTCCCAGGATTAGGCTACCGGTGGCTATCGGCATCAACTAAGAAGTGGAGGGATACAAATAGGTTAAGTTGATCGGGCCCATATTTCTGAAAAGATGGCCTCGTGGTTGGCCCGTAGTCTACCAAGCACGACATCGGGGGTCACTGATGAAACATCTAACAAAAGCAGCAAACAATCAACCCTATACACTGTAACAGCCCAAAAGATCAATATAGACATACGAAGCCCATCCGTAGAAATAATATTAGAGCCCATTCTAAAAAAATCATTTTGAGATCAGTGAGGACAGAGAGTAAGGCCCAAATAACGCAGGGCCAGTAAGAGGTATTAATCAGCCAATATTAAAGCAGCAATAAGGCCCAACTCTACAATCAATAGACAAATGTCTGGGCCCAAAGAAATCATGGGCTCAACTATGGGGCGGAAAAAGGTCCATTCTAGGCAAAAAGATGGGCCAAACGGACGATAATCGGCTAACAGATGGGCCGTGAGGGAACTAAAATGCCTGATCACTTAATGGGTTCGGAATTGGGCCGGATAATATGCAGACGTGGCGTGGGCCCATATATGGGCGAAAATTTCATGTAACGGACCCTTATTTTGGGCCCAATTGAACTTACTCTATGGGCCCATTTGGGTCGAAATCGTACTGAATGGGCTCATTTTGGGCCCATTTGACTATTTACGGGCCATTTTGGGGAGACGGGGCAATTGAGACTCATATATGGGCCTTGAGGTTGTTAATGGGCCGATGGAACAATGAGTTGACTCATACGTGGGCCGATGGAACAATGAGTAGATTTATACATGGGCCGAGAAGGTAATTGATGGGTTACGATATGGGCCGATTAATCAATGGGCCTGGATTAGTGTGGATGAGGCAATTAATGGGCAAAAATATGTGCCCATAGGAAAATATTGGGCCTATATACGAGACCATTAAATATCCGTATTCCGTACAACAATAGTAACGCATAAATGGGCCATGGGGTGCAATCTTGTAACTGGCCGAACTGTGGAAACTTACCTATTCGTTGGCAATATTGTTGCATTGTATTACGGACACTAAGTGGCCTAGTTTTTTCCTTGGTGCTTGTTGAAATTTCAGCCCACCACAGATTAAGAAAGGGCCTGTGTATGAGGTTTCGGTTCTAATAGAATTATCATCATGGTGTCGGAGGGAATCCTCGTACCTTCCAAATAGCCCTTCATTTTGACAAAAAAACACGTGAAGTGGCGCCATGACAAATAGAGCTAATGGGCTCATCTGTAGGCCGATCCGTCCACTGATGGGCCGACCAGTCCTCATCTCTGGCTGATAAGAACGACCTGGCCCATATTTTACGGCAATAAACCTTAATCATAAGTAAAATGGGTCACTGATAGACTCTTTTCTGCAAACCACCGTCCCCCACCGGCCGAAGGCGCGATGGGTAACATTAGTTGGGCTTCGACTAAGCCCTCATATGTCAATGAGAATTATATTACTAAGTCAACCCAATATAACTTTGAAGCAAAGCAACGCACAGAAAGCAAACATCAAAAAATTTATGAGGTTAGGTGTAAAGAAAGTGGACACACCTGCTGCGTGCACCCGACAACCTGTTTTAGGACTATGAATTTGTAGTCATGAACTCCAACTCTCTCAGTTCATCTTTGGCAATAAAGTCATGGTTCTACCTGACTTTTTGGATGTACTTCTGACACCTGTTGTGAATTGATCTAAGCTAGGTCAATGCAACAAGTTAAATCCAAAATATGAGAAAATGACCAAGTCTGTGATTAACCACACATTTTTGAGAGACCGACTTGCATGTTCTCAGGACTCTATGCAACCGGGTTGTCAATCATAAGACAGAAAGCCTGTTGCGTTTGCTGTGCATTAGGGAGTTTCTGCAGGGCTATCTACGCAAATCACAAGCCCCCACTTCGATGGAATGAGATGTGTAATCAGGATACCTCAAGAAAATTCATCATGGGCCTTGAATATGTACAGCACCTATGACCTAAGTAGCGGGAAAACAAACCGTATAGAAATGTACCTACATTGACAGCAACAACCTTCAAGGCAGTAAAGGGTGAAACTATGGTCAGTGAACTGCCCCTTCATGTAGCACAAGTCTAATAGAGCCACTGCACTTCAAACTTTGAACAAATCTTCTTGCATAAACATAAACCTATGTAAACTGCAACTATTTCAACATACAAAAAAAAAAAATGCATTTCAACCATTGTTCTACCTATAAATAAAAGCATGCCGGTAGTAAAACATATCAACAATTTGTAGCCGTAATACATTGTCCAAATAAGGCACAACTATAGAGCAAGATATCAGACGAAGATTTTTCCACTCAATCTCGTGAAGAAGCCAATAACGTAGGATTCAAAATGCTAAGCACCTGTCCACTTACATGAGAAGACACAACTCTATTTCAATCAGCTGTTAATAAAACACGTAGAACATCATCTACATTTTTTATACGGTACTTTCCTGGCCAGGTTAGCTCTGTGATACAAGCTGATCCTTCTTTAATTCTATATGACACTTTGAGGATTTCATCGACATTTTCACTTATATCCAACATGCCAACTACAATCTTTGATCTTTGGTCCTTGAGAGTCTCTAAGTAGCACCTTGCATTGTATATCTGGAAGAGTAGCCAATAAACAAGCAAACTCCAACACGGCCTCCTTTCAAATGAATAACAGGAGAGAATATGTCCCAAGGCCTTGTTTCAAATGAAGAACAAGAATCCGCAGATATGAACAGGAACTCTCGTTTCAAACTGTGACCAGTCAACTCTCACTAAGGTCTAATTTTGAGTTGCAGAATGTCTATTCAGAAGCATGTCATCACATACAGGCTAAAGGAAATGGAACCGATCTAACAACAAGAGTCAGTGTATTCTTAACCATTTCACATCAAGCATGAATTGAACTATAGCAAAACCAAATATCGAAGAATCTCGAAAAGGAAAATCAGAGAGAAATACCATGAAGTAGGGGAAACAGGGCCTTCAGATGACTATGCATTCAGAGTACCATTACTCTCAACATCTATCAGGCCGCAAAAATAATAAACCCATTCCACGGCACCATTTCTTGAGGAAATGGCCGCATTTCCAGATCATTCCAGGGAAACAAAACTGGAGAGTTCCAATGAAATATTCAACCAATTCGTCAAAATCGCTTCAAATTCTCCCAAGTATCGCATGAACGGATTAGCACTCGCACCACCTTCTCAAGGCACGCAAGTCAGAATTCCTGGATAACAAACCAATCCTCGCATATCATAAAGGGAACCTTGGAAATCGAGACATAGACCCTTGGGGAAGCAACGCAACGGAGCAATCGACGCCGGATTTCAAAGGCACATTAAAATAGACAAGCGAAGAAATCTTACAAAGAACGCGCTGGAGAGATCGACGCCTACGGGATTGAGAGTGCCCACGGCGTTTCTTAGAGCTTCCGCGCGATCGATAGTACTCCCTCGCAAGATAGCCGAATGTTCCCAGCCTGATCGCAAGGACGCCGCTGGGTAAGACGATGCCGACGCACTCCGGAGGCGGTGGTGGAGGGGGCGGCTGTTCGTGCCGATCGGGTTCCAGAAGAGGCGGTTATCGCCCGTGTTGTGAAGACTCTCCGCCAGAGCGCGATTTTGAATTTCCGGCTCGTTGTCGTAGATGTGTGGGAGTAATATACGCGATCCAAGCGGTCAAGTTACATATTTACCCCTCGTAGTAATTAACGTGGAACGGGAAAATGTGAAAATATCGAGTAATCTGATTCCGAGTCGGCTGAAGAAAGAACATCCCAAACGGTGGTCTCCTTAGTGAACGACCTTCTTTATTTTTGTTAAGGGGCACAAAACCAGACTTTTGAAGATGTGCCTTTACGAGATCACACACGGTCGAACCTGTAGCTCGATCTCGGCAGCAGCGCGTGTTACCCCCAGCACATATTGTAAAGATATTAAACACTAGCTCGGGTGGACGGTTGAGTTTGTTAAGAGTCAGTTAAGTTTGATAAGCTTATGCTGTTATATAAACGATTGTAACAGTTTTTGGTCAATGATAGGGTTCATTTTTCCACTTTCGGTTTTTTTCCTCTTCTCTTCATCTTCTTTTTGCTCTTCTCAATCTTGCTGACCTGCAGATCTCGTTGCATGGTATCAGAGCGCAACGCCATGGATGCAACGGCAGAAGAGGAGTCACCGTACCTGTTGTCGTAAGGCAGCAATTCAGATTTCGTTGTTTCACCGCATTTTGATGGAACGAATTATGCAGCGTGGTCAATTTAGCCTTGACTGTGAAGAACAAGGTTGGATTTGTAAATGACACAATCCTAAAGCCATTTGTAGATGATCCGTTGTTTCTCGTCTGGAATCGGTGCAATAGTGTTGACCTGGTTTTGTATAATAAAGAAGGAAATAAAAAGAATGGGAATGAAATGGCACCATTGGAAATTTTTATTTTCCTATCAAAACTTTCTCAAAATAATTAGATGACAATATTATCATCTCAGAGATTTGGATTACATATCCCTAATTTATTTCGTAAATACTCAAACCTCTCCTTGTCAAGCGGTTTAGTAAGTATATCAGCAAGTTGTTGCTCAGTATTTATATACTGAATATCAACTTTACCGCTTTGTACATTATCACGTAAAAAGTGGTGTCTCAACTCAATATGCTTAGATCTTGAGTGATAGACAGGATTTCGTGATAAATTAATTGCACTTGTGTTATCACACATTATTGGAATAGAATCAAAATGAAGATCATAATCTTCGAGTTGTTGTCGCATCCATAGTAACTGCGCACAGCAACTAGCTGCTGATACGTATTCAGCCTCAGCTGTGGATAAAGCGACAGTTGTCTGCTTCTTAGAGAACCAGGAAATAAGCATATTTCCCAATAGTTGGCAAGTACCAGACGTGCTTTTCCTATCAATACGACATACAGCATAGTCAACATCTGAATATCCTCTAGGATCCAGCAACGATTCTCTTGGATACCACAGACCTAAGCTAACAGTTCCTGCGAGGTATCGAAAGATCCTCTTAACTGCAGCAAGGTGTGACTCTTTTGGAGCAGACTGATATCTAGCGCATAAGCATACGCTGAACATCATATCTGGTCGTGAAGAAGTAAGATATAGCAATGATCCTATCATACTTCTGTATAGCTTGGAATCAATTTCCTTTCCACTTTCGTCTTTATCAATTTTGGTATTACTACCAATTGGAGTTGACAAAGGTTTAGCATTCACAAGATCAAATTTCTTGAGCAACTGTTTGCTGTACTTTCCTTGATGGATGAAAATTCCATCTTCCGAGAAGAAAGTAAGTTCTCCCATGAGACTCATTTCAAATTCCCCTTTCATTAGATCAGAGAATTCATTACATAATTTTTCATTAGTTGAACCAAATATAATGTCATCGACATATATTTGAGCAACTAAAAGATCAGCATCCTGTTTCTTAAGAAACAATGTTGTATCAATTTTTCCACGCCTATATCCCTTTGCTATAAGAAAGGAACTAAGCTTTTCGTACCATGCTCGCGGAGCTTGCTTAAGCCCATACAAAGCTTTAGAGAGCTTATAAACATGATTACGATACTTTGGATCGGTGAATCCAGGAGGTTGTTCAACATAGACTTCCTCTTTTATATCACCATTTAGGAAAGCACTTTTCACATCCATTTGAAATAACTTAAAGTTATTATAGCAAGCATACGCTAGGAGTAAGCGTATTGCTTCTAGACGCGCCACTGGGGCGAACGTTTCATCATAATCGATGCCTTCTTCTTGTGAGTAACCTTTTGCTACAAGTCTAGCTTTGTTTCTTACAACATTTCCAGACTCATCAAGTTTATTTCGATAAACCCATTTTGTTCCAATAATGGAACGATCATTGGGTCTAGGTACTAAACTCCAAACTTTGTTTCTCTCAAATTGGTTCAATTCCTCTTGCATAGCAAGAATCCAATTAGGATCATCAAGCGCATCATCAATGCCTTGAGGTTCATCTTGAGAGATAAAAGCAGAGTGTTCACAGTACAAACTTGCTGTATTGCGGGTTCGCACTCCTGTGTGCAAAGAACCTATTACTTGATCAATAGGATGTCTTTTCTTATATAACGAAGGAACACGATTCTCAATTTGAATATCCTGGAAATCACCAGAAGCATTTTCAGTGTATGCAGCAGGCACTTGCTGTACATCTGCTACAGTGTTTCCGTTCGGATTATTGTCAGCAATCATTTGCTGGGAGGTTTCATTTGATGTTGTTGTTGAGGATTGTGCTACTGCTTCCACAGCAACTTCCTCCTGTGTCGGAGAGTCATCAATTTTAACATTGATAGACTCTTCAACAGTTAGAGTTCTTTTATTAAAAACTCTATATGCTTTGCTCGTTAGGGAGTATCCTAAGAATATGCCCTCATCAGATCGAGCATCAAACTTTCCGACACCATCTTTAATGGGTCTCAAGATATAACACTTACTTCCAAATGGATGAAAGTATGAGATATTAGGCTTTCTGCCTTTATATAACTCATAAGGCGTTTTACCTAAAGAGTGCATCAAATGAATACGATTTGAGATGTAGCATGCTGTGCTTACAGCTTCAGCCCAAAGATTTTTAGCAACCTCACTTTCCAGCAACATAGCTCTTGCCATGTCTTGTAAGGTTCGATTCTTTCGCTCTACAACTCCATTTTGCTGTGGAGTGTATGGAGTAGAGAAATTATGGTTAATACCATATTCTTCACAGAAAGAAGTAAAGTCATGGTTTTCAAATTCGGTACCATGATCCGTTCTTATGCTTCTTAGAGAAACACCTTTCTCATTTTGAAGTTGTTTGACTAAAGTTTCAAAGGTTGCAAACGCATCACTTTTGTGAGCTAAGAATTTAACCCAAGTGAATCTGGAAAAGTCATCTACCACAACTAATCCATAACGTTTACCTCCAAGACTTTGAGTCCTTGTTGGACCAAATAAGTCCATATGAAGTAAATCAAGCGGAGCTTTGCTTGAAATCATATTTTTACTTTTAAAGGATACCTTTGTTTGTTTGCCAATAGAACAAGCTTTGCAAACCTGATCATTGTCAAACTTGATTTTAGGCAATCCCTTAATAATGTCCTTTTTGACAAGTTTGGACAGCAAGTCGTAGTTAGCATGTCCCAACTTTCTATGCCACAGAGTAGCTTCGTCCTTAACGGACAAGAGACAATTTTCTCCAGCGGAGATGTTCTTAAAGGATAGGATATAGATGTTTTTCTTGCGTTCACCAACGAAGCAAGTGACACCATCCCGTGAAACGTTACATGTTCTCTCATTGAAAGAAACATTGTAACCTTTATCGCACAATTGGCTGATACTAATCAAATTATGTTGGAGGCCTGTAACATAAAGAACTCCTGCAATGTTTAGGGAGTGAGAACAGCAAATGGTTCCTGTTCCTTTAACCATCCCTTTTCCATTATCACCAAAAGTGACAGCACCACCATCCTGGAAAACCAGTGTGGAGAATAAGGAGACATCTCCTGACATATGCCTCGAACAGCCACTATCTAAGTACCATACATGGTCCTTAGTGATGGACTTGAAGCATCCCTGAAATAGAGAAAGAATTTAAGTAAGTCGTTGCTTCTATTTAACAACAGAACCATCAACTTTAGAAGTAATGCCAAGCATGTCATTTCGCCGCACATGGCAATTTTTAATGAAATGATCCGGCTTTCTACAATAGTAACAAAGCCTAGGTAACCTTTGAATAATAAAATGAGATTCGCCATTCTTAACTTGAGGGGGAACATATTTCCCATGTCGTGAATGTTTCTCATTTCCAGAATCATGCTTCTCATGCATACATAATTCTGTTTTGTTGTTTACAGCATCAAGTTGCTGTTGCAACTCCTCAATCATTAATTTGGATTGAGAAAGTTTCTTTGTTGCTTTCTTAGCCTTTGCTGATAACTCTTCCTTTAGAGAATCGTTCGCAGCACTCAAGAATTTATTCTCCTTCTTAAAGAGCCTTATTGTTTGCGGACAAAGACTCAATTTTATCATAAAGTTCGGAGAAAAGATTCTCAATATCTTCAGCAGACAGATCAGAAGGTGAGAAAGCATTTACCTTCTCAGTGTCAGCATCAGTTTGCGCCATATAGCAGATGTTTGCTGTTTCGTCATCCTGATCTGATTCTTCATCACTATCACTCCAAGATGCCATCATGGCATTTTTCTTGTATTTTGAAGATTTGCCCTTCTCATTCAAAAGTGGGCAATCTGGTCGCATATGACCAGGTTTGTTGCACTCATAGCATACACCACTTTTACTTTGGTGTGGTTTAGTATTCTTCTTTTTAATATCTCGCTTTCCCTTAAAGCGATTTTTG
This sequence comes from Melastoma dodecandrum, assembly GCA_029817715.1. Classification (NCBI taxonomy): domain Eukaryota; kingdom Viridiplantae; phylum Streptophyta; class Magnoliopsida; order Myrtales; family Melastomataceae; genus Melastoma; species Melastoma dodecandrum. Next base: position 66,153 of record JARUPY010000046.1, on the reverse strand, counting down.
CGAAGATACCTTTTGAATTTCTTTGCCATCAAGAAAACTTCATCCTCAGAATCAGATGAAGATTCATCCTCGGATTCATCGGACATTTCGGTACTTCCCTTGAATGCAACAACATTGATCTTCTTATCATCAGCAACCTTGTTCTCATTTTCGTACGCAACGAGAGAACCAAGCAACTGTTGAAGACTTAAGTTTGTCAAATCTTTAGCTTCTTCAATTGCCGTCTTCTTGGCTTCCCAAGTTTTAGGCAATGAGCGAAGTATCTTTCTGACCAACTCAGAATTAGAAATTGTTTTGCCAAGTGATTCCATGGCATTAATAATTTCGGTGAGTCTATCAAACATTTGATTTATTGACTCATCCTTTTTCATCTTGAATGCTTCGTATTGAGTTACTAAAGCATTTATTTTGGATTCCTTGACTTGTTCTGTTCCTTCATAGATCAAAGCAAGTCTATCCCACATTTCTTTCGCTGTCTTACAAGTAGAGACGCGGTTGAACTCATTTCCAGCAAGAGCGCACACTAAGTAGTGCTTGCTTTAGTGTTCAGCGAGATAATTCTCTTTCTTTCAAATTCATGTCGAGAGTCGCTGGGATTTGATGGAGGAATTGCAAGATCTCCTTCCATTATAATCTGCCAGCAATCGGCATCTTTTGCTCCTATGAACAACTCCATTCTCATTTTCCAATATGAGAAATGTTGTCCAGCAAAGAGCGGTGGACGTTCGGTCGAATGACCATCAGTCAAGAGCATTGACATTCTGTTCAGTACTCAGCATCACCTTACTGTGCTTAATGTAAGACTGTCAGCAACAAGCTGTTTTGGTTCAGCAATAGAGTTCTGTACTAGCAATCACACAGAAAGCTTTCCAGCAAACCCGCTCTGATACCAATTGTTGGATCGTTTATGTACACTAAGAGGGGGTGAATTAGTGTTTATCACTTTTTCGCCCTTTCTCGGTGTAAGCGGAAGCGTACTGTATCACAGCAGAGCGTTTCTCAGAATGAGAAATACCTTACTGTAACTGTTACGATTTTGTCGAGTAGGTTTTCGTACGAGTGTTGCGCGATCGTAATGGACACAGTGATTTATAGTGGTTCGGCCTTAATTGACCTACGTCCACTTTCCACCAACAAGGTGATTCCACTATATAAAATAATGGGTGCAAAAAGCCCTTGCACTAGGCGTATGTTCTTCTCACAAAGTGAGATTTAGAATCCCGTACAATAGATGATCACTCCTGGCAACGGTCAGCTCCTCACACAGTGGACGTCTTCTCGTTTCCAGCAGAATGATGCTTATCCTCAGCAGTTGGTAGCTCAATGGATTCCACACAGCTCGTTGTCGCTTAATATAAACCTGACTTATCAAAGAGCACAGACAACGTTATGTTAGAGTATAAATCCTCGCAGATAACTCCTTACGGTGAAGAATGTATTCTCAGAGAGCAGCTCGTTTCTGCTTCACAGCGAAGGATTGCTTCAGCACTTTATTGTTCAGCAGAGGATTTCCACACAGATCTTGTCTCTCCTTAAGATATGTCTGCACTTGCTTAAGAGACAACCACAAAGTTGAACCACAAAGATCACGAAGATAGGAACCACACAAGATCACAAAGAAAACCACAAAGCCACTTAGAAGGTATCCGTCCTACACTCAGTTCGGACGTGCACGGTTTACCACAGCCGTGACTCACTGCAACTGCACACCCAGTGCCTAGGGTGGAATTTTCCGATCCGTTGGCTTCCACGCAACCTGCTTTACTAACCCTCTGTATCAGGCGTTCAAGACTTCTGCACAGCACCCCTGTGCTCGGGAGGAACTCTTTCCACTCCGGCGGCGTTCCCAACTCCTGCTCTACCCTGCAGGCACGAGACTTCTGGCGCGCACCCGCAAGTGCGTGTCTAACTGCTCAAACTCCGTAGGCTCGAGACTTCCCTGCGAAAAGACACAACAATAACGGCTTCTTGCCGATGGGTCAGCAACCGGTTACTGAATTCAGAGCAGGTATTCACTTAGCTTCCCTCAGACGATTCGCCGGTTGCTCGTTGAACGCACCGAGGACACCTAGTCCCTCTCAGACGATTTAAGGGATCTGACCTCAGCCCCTTGACACTCTCACACGCAGCTTGCAAGAGAAAGAACCAGGAGACACTTAGCACCTTCCGCTCTCCGTCGACGCACAAAGCTCACACAGACCACACAGACCACACAGATGCACACAGGCAGAGAGAAAATGTCGTCCTTGGTCTAATTATAAAGAAGAAGGAGGACGTAAATCGTCTAGGCAATCAACAAGATTTATTGCCAAAACTGGCCGTGAAGACACAACAACGGTCTGCTCAACGTTCGCTGTCCCATAGAAGGAAAGATCCAACGGTAACTTCCTCCATTCGTATCAATTAGATAATTTATTTCCAATCTATATTATCTTATCTGATCGATTGTGATAATCAACAATATTTGTCTTGATATTTTCTCCCATTACAGCGAGACGTTGCTGCAGGGAATCAGAGATATATTTTGTTTCCAAAAATAACAATTGGAAAGATAATCTCAATATATTTTGTTGCCTAATAGTTTATAATAAGATCATTAGGCTACTTTAAACGAACCTAGACACTCAGAATAATTATCTGAGATAGATTAAAATAAATCTTGGAATAAATCATGATTATTAAAAATATGTTTCCATATTTTCAACTTCTATGCGTAATATCACAGTAACAGTGTACTGGAACGCAATAATATATAACTGATACTAGTTGTGGTTCAGCAACATATTGCTCAAGCTCATCACTAAGAATGAACACATAACTTGTGAAACATTATTACTGACCACCAGTAACATGTCGCTTACCACCAGTAACATGTCGCTTAACATTTTTATAAAAAGAAAACCACCTACGGTTTCTTTTCAAATCTCTAACTTCCCTCGTTTCTTTCTTCAACCTCGACCCTCTTCCTTCTTCTCCATTTCTCCTCCGAAAATGGCACCCAAATCCGCGAAATCTAGAAAGGGCAAGGGAACTCCCAAGAAACGGTCACAATCTGTGACTGCTTCCACCCAGCAAACCTCTGCTGTGGAGCCCCCGTCAGTTCCTGAGGGGGAGCCCTCGATGATGCAAACCCCTGCTCCGGTGGTCACTGAGACCAAGGAGACACTTGCTGCGGTTCCTGCCAAGGACAATGTGGCTTCGACTGGTGATGCCACCACTTTTGGCGAACCTGAGGATGCTACGAAAAAAAACCCTCGATGTTGAGGAGGAAACCGCTCCACCGGAGGCGGTTACCAAGTCTACTTCTGCGTCTCCCAAAGCAGCAAACTCCCCTGCTACTGATGAGGAGACTCAAGCCGAAAAAGGCAAGAAAAGCGCTGAGGATCCTGAGGATTTCCAGAGCGCTGATGAACAGGACTCTTTGGCTGAAGAGACTCCTGACGAGGATGAGAATGTGGAGGTGATCGGCTCTGTTCAGAATCCTCCGATTCGCTCTTCTCTTGGTGTTGCCTCTCGCACCAGGATGAAGCGACCTTATGCTGGTATAAGGGATGGTATGCATTCTGGCTCTCCTATTCACAAGAAAGTGAGAAATGCAGATTCTTCTGTTTTTATTCCTGCGGTTGATCAGTATGTTTCTCTGGCTGAATTAAATCGGATTCTTGCTGATGATACTATGCCGAATAGAAACATGACCAAGCGCAACATTGCTGCATGCAAGCGTGTAGACTTTGATTGGTTTACTCAACATGAGCTCTGCTTTGCTGAGATGTTTGAAAGGTTGACCTGGCGATCCTTTTGTGAATATGATGGCATCAGTTCCATCTCAAAGGTCAAGGAATTCTATGCCAATATTACCTTTCATAAGGAAGATTCTCTCATTAAATTCATCAAGGTGTTGGTAGATGAGAAAACCTTTGTTTTCTCTGTGTTTGATGTCTGCCGCCTCTTTGAATCTGATCTTGTTAACAACCTGAGGGTGATCAGTGAAGGAAAGCTGGAAGCTTATCAGACCATCAACGATGGTGAGGTGGTTGCTGTCAGCGGATATCTGCAGAACACCGGGCTGAGTTTCAGCAACCGGATGTTTCACAAGGCAGTAATGTCTTGCTTGGCCCCTCGGATTGGCAGCATCGACACTGTCATGCCAAGAGATTGGAATCTGATGGTTCATCTTAAAAGAGGTATTCCTGTGAACTTGGGAAGTGTGATATTTGGCCATATGGCATCTTGTGTTCAGGACGAGAACAGGGCACTTCCATTTGCACATGTTATCACTGCATTGCTGCAGTTCTATGGGGAGCAGATTGTTCCTGTAAATCAAATGGACACCTGGACTACTCAGGTTATTGGAGCTAACTCTGTAGCAAGTATGGGCTACCAGTATGTGGATGGTGTTTTTGTCAAGAAACCAACCAAGCGACAGATCGCTGCTTCTGTCCGTGGCAAGTCCACAGCTGCACTTGGCAAGCAACGCTATGCTGAACATGAGAAGGCGGCTTCTTCATCCAAGGATGAGTCCCCTTCTTCTTCCAAGCTTCAGAAAGTCCTCTGTGAGGAACTAAGCTACACCAGGCGCTCCATTCTTGAAAGGCTGGATGGATTTGCTGAGAGGCTGACCCGCCTGGAAAAGATGATCCAGGACCTTGCTTGACAATGTCGAGGATTGAGCCATGCTCTCCGTTTAGGATTGAGCTACTCTCCTCTATCTTTAGGCGTCTGCTTTGTTGTTCTAGAATGAGCTATGCTCTTCTATTTCTGAACTTGTTTAATAACTGCTTCGTTTTGATGCATCGCAGCAAATGTTGGCTGCTGACTTTGTCTTTTGGGTGCTAGCATATTCTTGCTACACTAGTAAGAAAACTATCCTTTGTTATCCTCTTTTCTGTTGCTTTTTGATACGATAAAAAGGGGGAGAAGAATAAGTTCAGGGGGAGTTAAGGATTTAAGGGGGAGTTGACACAAACTCGATCCCTAAGTCCATATTTTGTTATCATCAAAAAAGGGGGAGAATGTTGACCTGGTTTTGATGATGAACTTAAGCGACATGTTACTGGTGGTAAGCGACATGTTACTGGTGGTCAGTAATAATATTTCACAAGTTTATGTGTTCATTCTTAGTGATGAGCTTGAGCAATACGTTGCTGAAACCACAGCTAGTAGCAATTATATATTATTGCGTTCCAGTACACTGTTACTGTGATATTACTCATAGAAGTTGAAAATATGGAAACATATTTTTAATAATCATGATTTATTCCAAGATTTATTTTAATCTATCTCAAATAATTATTCTGAGTGTCTAGGTTCGTTTAACGTAGCCTAATGACCTATTATAAACTATTAGGCAACAAAATATATTGAGATTATCTTTCCAATTGTTATTTTTGGAAACAAAATATATCTCTGATTCCCTACAGCGTCTCGCTGTAATGGGAGAAAAATATCAAGACAAATATTGTTGATTATCACAATCGATCAGATAAGATAATATAGATTGTAAATAAATTATCTAATTGATACGAATGGAGGAAGTTACCGTTGGATCTTTCCTTCTATGGGATAGCGAACGTTGAGCAGACCGTTGTTGTGTCCTCACGGCCAGTTTTGGCAATAAATCTTGTTGATTGCCTAGATGATTTCCGTCCTCCTTCTTCTTTATAATTAGACCAAGGACGACATTTTCGCTCTGCCTTTGTGCATCTGTGTGGTCTGTGTGGTCTGTGTGGTCTGTGTGAGCTTTGTGCGTCGACGGAGAGCGGAATGTGCTAAGTGTCTCCTGGTTCTTTCTCTTGCAAGCTGCGTGTAAGAGTGTCAAGGGGCTGAGGTCAGATCCCTTGAATCGTCTGAGAGGGACTAGGTGTCCTCGGTGCGTTCAACGAGCAGCCGGCGAATCGTCTGAGGGAAGCTAAGTGAATACCTACTCTGAATTCAGTAACCGGTTGCTGACCCATCGGCAAGAAGCCGTTCTTGTCGTGTCTTTTCGCAGGGAAGTCTCGAGCCTACGGAGTTTGAGCAGTTAGACACGCACTTGCGGTTGCGCGCCAGAAGTCTCGTGCCTGCAGGGTAGAGCAGGAGTTGGGAACGCCGCCGGAGTGGAAAGAGTTCCTCCCGAGCACAGCGGTGCTGTGCAGAAGTCTTGAACGCCTGATACAGACGGTTAGTAAAGCAGGTTGCGTGGAAGCCAACGGATCGGAAAATTCCACCCTAGGCACTGGGTGTGCAGTGCAGTGAGTCACGGTTGTGGTAACCGTGCACGTCCGAATTCAGTGTAGGACGGATTCCTTCTAAGTGGCTTTGTGGTTTTCTTTGTGATCTTTGTGGTTTCTATCTTCGTGATCTTTATAATTCAACTTTGTGGTTCAACTTTGTGGTTATCTCTTAAGTAAGTGCAGGCTTATCTTAAGGAGAGACAAGATCTGTGTGGAAATCCTCTGCTGAACGATAAAGTGCTGAAGCAATCCTTCGCTGTGAAGCAGAAACGAGCTGCTCTCTGAGAATACATTCTTCACCGTAAGGAGTTATCTGCAAGGATTTATACTCTAACATAACGTTGTCTGTGTTCTTTGATAAGTCAGGATTATATTAAGCGACAACGAGCTGTGTGGAATCCATTGAGCTACCAACTGCTGAGGATAAGCATCATTCTGCTGGAAACGAGAAGACGTCCACTGTGTGAGGAGCTGACCGTTGCCAGGAGTGATCATCTATTGTACGGGATTCTAAATCTCACTTTGTGAGAGGAACATACGCCTAGTGCAAGGGCTTTTTGCACCCATTATTTTATATAGTGGAATCACCTTGTTGGTGGAAAGTGGACGTAGGTCAATTAAGGCCGAACCACTATAAATCACTTTGTCCATTACGATCACGCAACACTCGTACGAAAACCTACTCGACAAAATCGTAACAGTTAAAGTAAGGTATTTCTCATTCTGAGAAACGCTCTGCTGTGATACAGTACGCTTCCGCTTACACCGAGAAAGGGCGAAAAAGTGATAAACACTAATTTACCCCCCTCTTAGTGTACATAAACGATCCAACAAATAGTTTGGTTGTTACTTGGCTGATTAAATCTATATCTCAGCCTATTGTTTAAGAACTCATTTACATAGATTTTGCGCATGAGATCTGTGAAGTTTTGAAAGGACGTTTTGCTCAGCCGGATCTGGTAAGGATTTGTCATTTGCAACAACAATTACATTCTACTTTTCAAGACAAGAGATCAGTTCAAACATATTTCTTGCAGTTGAACTCCATTTGGAGAGAGTTGAGGTTGCTCAGGCCATTTCCTAAGTGCAAGTGTGGGAGTTGTGATTGTGATTCTGGTTGCTTTAAACACTTCATTGAAAGAGAACAGAATGATTATGTCTTCATATTCCTAAATGGTCTTGATAGTTGTTATCATGTTTTGAGATCTCAGGTCTTGATGAAGGATTCGCTGCCTAATATAGACCACATATATAATATGGTGCTGAGAGATGAGTCTCAAAAAATGCTGCATGATAAATCACATTTGATGGGACATAATTCTATGTTGGCTGCTGCAAAGGTGGATTTCAAAGGGAAAGGAAAGTTGGAAGTCATTCGTTCACATTGCGGAAAGAGTGGTCATCAAAAGGAGAATTGTTCTAGACTCGTTGGTTTTCTGCTGGTTATAAGTCCAACAGAGGAACATATTCAGTTTCAGGAAGAAATCAAGCCCCGAAATTGCCATTGCCACTTCTGATTATAAGGCTCAAGCTCCACACACAGTAAATTGTGCAGGTGTTGTGGAATCGGTACAACAGCCTTCTCTTGAACATCATCTTTTCAGCATGACAAAGGATCAGGTACAAAAACTGCTCTCTATGTTGAGTGCTCGAGATTCTCAGTCTGATGGTAAAGTGACATATCAATCCATAGCAAAACCAGAGTCTTCTTTAGTTGGTACTGTTTTTCCTTTCGTTTTAGTTTTTTCAAATCTTGTTCAGAACATTAGTCCAGCATCCTGGGTCATCGACATAGGTGCTTCTGATCATATTGTTTGTTCTTTAGAACAAATGCGTAATTTTCGAAATCTTGATCAAGTTCCAGTACAATTACCTAACGGATCTAGAATTTTAGCAACTCCTATTAGTTCAGTTGAATTACTCCCAGGCTTACTCCTTGAAAATGTTCTCTGTGTTCCTTTTTTTCATGTCAATTTGTTATCTGTTAGTAAGCTTTCTTTCAATTCTGGTCTTGCTTGTATTTTTGCTAAAAATTTGTGTTTGATTCAAGAAATCTTGTCATGGAAAACGATTGGCATTGTTAAAGCACAAAGTGGACTTTACATTTTACAACAAGACCAAGGTAACAGTCTAACTCCTAGTACAGTTTCTGTGTCAAAATGCCATCTCATACATGATAAATCTTCTGTATCACAGTTGTGGCATTGTCGTTTAGGACATGCTTCAAATAAAAGGCTTATAGCCATTCCTAGCATACCCAGTCATGTAAAATCTTCCGTGGAATCTCATGCTTGTGATGTTTATCACTTGGCAAAACAGAAAAGAATTCTTTTTCTTCAACATATCAAAAATTCAGTATTTCCCTTTCATTAGTACATCTTGATGTTTGGGGACCATTCCGGACAGAAACTTATCATGAGTGCAGATTCTTTCTTACGGTGGTTGATGATTTTACAAGGATGACTTGGGTTCATTTGTTAAAGTTCAAGTCACAAGTATTTTCTATTTTTCAATAGTTTTACCATCTTATGTTAAATCTGTTTGATTCTTCTATTAAGAAAATTAGAACCGATAATGGAGCTAAATTTTTTAAAGTTCCAGAATTTTGTGCTTCAAAGGGTATTGTTCATGAGAAATCTTGTATTGAATCTCCCCAATAAAACGGTGTTGTTGAAAGAAAGCATCAAGATTTACTTTGTGTTGCTAGAGCTTTAATGTTCCATTCTAGTTTGCCCTTGAAATATTGGGGAGAGGTTGTTTTAACAGCTTGTCATATCATAAATAGGCTCCCTTCATCTGTTTTAACAAACAAAGCTCCATTTAAAATGCTTTATAGTGAAATTTCAGATCTTAGTCATATTCGTATTTTTGGTTGTCTATGTTTTAGTTCTACTCTTCTGACAAAAAGAACAAAGTTTGATCCAAGGGCAAAGAAGTGTATATTCTTAGGATATTCTACAAGGGGTTAAAGGTTACAAGTTACTGGATGTTACATCTAACCAAATTTTTATTTCTAGAAAGGTAATCTTTTATGAAACAGAGTTTCCTTTCAAAGTAATAGGGCAGTCTTTTAAATCAAATTTTCCTCTTCCATATTTTGATCAATCTTGCTTTGAATATGCACATCATGACTTAAATTTTTCCAACATTGTTCCTGAAGTTTCTGCTGAAAATGAACATTCTATTGCAATTCCTGATGTTAGTTCTTTTATACCTGAACTGTCTGAAGTTTCTGCTTCTGATGTTCCTACACATGATCTTACTGATGAGGAGATTTCTTTGAGGCGTAGTACTCGAGCTAGACAGTTTACCAAGGTACTTGAATGATTATCATCATAGTCTTGTTGTACATTCATTGGAGTCTTCATTACGTTATCCTATTCAAAACTATTTGTCTTATGATAGTTTGTCTGAGCCTCACAAAATCTTTATTGTTTCTTTGTCAGATACATATGAACCTCGTTTTTACCATGAAGCTGTTAAGATTGAGCATTGGCAGAAGGCAATGGTGGATGAACTTGAGGCTTTGGCTGCTAACAATACATGGATTCAGACTGGTTTTGCACCTGGGAAGAAGCCTATTGGATGTAAGTGGGTGTATAAGATAAAGATGAAATCTGTTGGTTCAGTAAAACGTTACAAGGCTAGACTTGTTGCCAAAGGATATAATCAGCGTGAAGGCTTTGATTACACGGATACTTTTAGTCCTGTTGTTAAACAGGTCACAGTGCGTATGTTTCTCTCTTTGGCAGGAATCAAAGGGTGGTTTTTGCATCAGATTGATATTAACAATACTTTTCTAAATGGCGATTTGGAAGAGGAAGTTATATGACAATTCCTCAAGGCTTGGAGTTTGTTTCTGGGTTTCAAAACCAGAACAAGCATCTGGTTTGCAAGTTACAGAAATCACAATATGGGTTGAAGCAAGCTTCTCGCCAATGGAATTGTAAGTCACTTCTTGCTTATTAGATTCTGGTTTTGTGCAGTCAAAGTGTGATTACTCCTTGTTTACAAAGCAAACAGGAAATACTTTTGTGGCTATTCTAGTATATGTTAATGATATGGCCATTGCAAGTGATAGTCAAGTTGCGATAACAGAACTAATTTCATTTATGGCTGGATATTTAAAACTGAAGGATTTGGGCAGTCTTAAATACTTCTTAGACTTTGAGATAGCAAGATCAGATTATGGAATCTTTATGTCTCGAAGAAAGTATGCCTTGGATCTTTTACAAGACACTAGTTTTCTAGCAGCAGACCAAGTTCTATTTCATTTTTTTCAAATCATAAGCTTTCCTCACAAGATAGTGAATTGTTGCCTGATCCAGGTTCTTATAGACAGCTTGTTGGTCGTCTGTTGTTTCTTACACACACCCGACCGGATATCACATATGTTGTTCACATATTGACTGAATTCATGAGTAAGCCAGCGGGGATTCATATGGAGGCTGCATCTAAGGTTCTTAGATATCTTAAAGCAACTCCGGGACAAGGGATTTTCTTTTCTGCAACATCAGAAATCCAACTATGAGCCTTTAGTGATAGTGATTGGGCTGGATGCCTTGATACAAGGAAATCTTGAACTGGTTTTTGTGTTTTTCATGGGCATTCCTTGTTAAGTTGGAAGTCCAAAAAGCAGCCCACAGTGTCTAGGAATTCAACCGAAGCAGAGTATCGTGCTATGGTTGCTACAAGTTGTGAGTTGGTTTGGCTTCGGATGTTACTTCAAGACTTTCGCATTGATCATATCCAGCCTGCTCTGTTATTTTGCGACAATCAGTCTCTTCTGAGTATCGCGAAGAATCCAGTTTTGCATGAGCGAACAAAACATATGGAAGTTGATTGTCATTTCATTCGTGACAAGATTCAAGAAGGTTCTTTCGCAACTTCATATGTCTCAACGAATGAGCGAGCAGTTGATCTCTTTACTAAGGCTTTACATCCTACTCAGTTCCAACATCTTCTCAGCAAGATGAACGTCAAGAATATTTACAGCAAAGATGTTCATCTTGAGGGGGGTGTAAAGATGTTAAACACTAGCTCGGGTTGATAGCTGAGTTTGTTAAGAGTTAGTTGAGTTTGTTAAGCTTATGTTGTTATATAAGCATTTGTAACCGTTTTTGGTCAATGATGGAGTTCATTTTTCCACTTCTGGTTTTTCTTCTTCTATTCATCTTCTTCTTGCTCTTCTCAATCTTGTTGGCCTACAGATCTCGTAGCACATATCATTCGGTTGTACCTCCGGAGATCTATGAAATGGTCTTCTCGCGGTGTCGGTGGGGGAAAATGAATTAACAAAAAGCATCCAGCGGGTCGTCCGTGTTAGTGTGTGCACTTATGTGCCAAGATGCTTTATTATATTTGTGGATAAATAATTAATAACAGCGAGTACTTGTCATTGATTATTTAACTTTTATACACATAAAATTATTAATGATAAAGTCCAACAGATTAATTAGTGTATTAATCTGAAATAATATGTGATCGAATAGATGTTTAGAGGGGACATGGACATTTCGATCATCGTTGAGTATCACTGAGGTCAAGATACACCGAGAGAAAGTATATCCAAGTTATACTTAGGTCAAGATACACCGAGAGAAAGTATATCCAAGTTATACTTAGGGGTTCCCTGATATTATGGTTACTGGACACGACCCATTTAAGAGGACACCACATATTGAATATCATTGGTCAATCTTCTTTATGAAAGAGTGTAACTGATCTTTTGACTTGAAACCGTCATTTATTCTATGCGTGGAACTTACGCGCTTTGATGTCGATAAAAGCAATATTTAACCGGATTGTGAGTAACACGATCGTTTGGTGTGTGACAAAGCGTAGAGAGAATATTATTGAGTCAATATAGGATTTATCGCTCTTTTGGATTAGAGAGTCGACATCTAGGACACTTGATAGAGATATTAGCGACTCTAAAATCCATTGTCATGGTAGGAGTGATTTACATTCAAGTGAGTCTATTATATATTGATAATCAAGTAAAACAATTAGTTTGGTGATGATGTATTTTTGCACCAAACTAATTGGGATGTCGGTTAGATGAAGAGATTGAATTACAATGGTTCATGACTATTATTATATCACGTTGGATGGTTGAAAACTGTTGCTAGACGATTCCATAGTTTGTGTCCGGACTTACATGACCTTTATGTATAGAACCTAGAGGGTCGTACGTAAACACACGTTATCACGAATAAGTTTTAGTGGATACTAGAATTTGATCCAGAATTTGGATTATTAATTTATTCTTCATAAATTGAAGCTAATGAGTTCTAGAGTTGACTTATTAGACGGGTCGATGTTTATTTTATTTCAATATGGACAAAGGCCCGAGTGCCTAAGGTCCATAGAAATAAAATAAATAAAGAAAAATAAAATATTTTTATTTTAATATATTATATTATCTAAGATTATAAAAGGAAATTTTGTCAAAAATTAGTTTCTAAGAAAACGTGTGCTGCTTATCACAATTTCCTGGATAGACAATTTCATTAAAATTTGCTTCCAGATGGGTAGAAACTCAACAGTCTGTCGGCCATATGCATGACATAAACATCCAAACGTATTGCAGGTAATCCGCATGTTCGTTTACATGGCCTTTCCTTCTTCTTCCTTTAATTGGTTGGGTGTCGGTGGGGAGACGGTCGGAATTCGCTTGGTTTCTATAAAGCAAAGACCGTGATGGTATGAGACATTAGGATATAGGAGACGCGACGAGAATACGATAGGGGGAGGGTGGGGGACATATAATTATGTCCGATTAAAAGAGGAGGTATGAATCTGGACCGATCTATTTCCCATTTTTTTTGCCTAAAGATGTAATATGCTGTGTCTCCCACTTGGCTCTTCTTTTGGGGATTTGACTCCTAGTTTCATGACCTTTGTTTTCATGGGCTTGAATAATTTATATTTCAGTCCCCGAATCAGTGGTGCACTTGATGATGATGAGACTCTCCGCGGCTGTGCTTATGCTGGATGGAATTGATGGATAGGGTTGGTGAACTCTCCCTGTCTAATAAAATATATTAGTATATTCTAAAGGATAATCTATTAAAAGAAATATATATTAGTATTTTCTTTTGACTTTATAAATAATAATCAAAATAAATATTTTAATCTTTTACTATATTTAATTAGATTACTTGTCGTGGATTCGATAAAAGTACAAATAAAATAATTAAGATGGTCACAAATAATAAGGTAGTACGAGAAACAAAATCTCAAAATTGAGATTCTTATAGATGTATTAACGTCATTTGTGCCACGTAGAATACCATTATTTGCAACACTAACTAATGATGAATTTAATATAACGGAATAAGTACACATAAGGTTTCAAAGCGTTTCAAAGAACGGGATATATCGGAAAAAAATAGGTATAGTACAGGATAAATTTGTTAATTTGGCCTTGGAGAATACGGATGTATAACGTCGTTTGTGCCAACAGAGATGACACGTAGGACGCCGTTATTTACAACACTAACGGATGATGGATTTGATATAACTCGAAGTGTTCAAAGAACGGGATAGATAGGAAAAAATGGATATACTACAGGACAGATTTGCTAATTTGGCCTTATATTAAATTCATCCTTAGTTAGTGTTGCAAATAATGGCGTCCAATGTGTCATCCCTGTTGGCACAAACGACGTTAATACACATCCATTTATACAACATGGCAAAAACGACACACGTGAAGCCGACGTGGCAAAAAATTTCTGATGTGGATCCCGCGTGTCAAAAGTAAGTCACTTCCCTTTTACCCTATCAGAATTGACCCAAAAGCCCTAATTCTCCTTATTATCCCGTCAAAAGTAGGTCACTCCCCTGGTCTCGAACTGAAGTGCAGTATCCTGAATACAACGTAAATACGATTACCTGTCATGTCATACAAAGGGAGGTATTAACGTCATTTGTGCCGACATGGATGACACGTAGGACGCCGGTATTTGCAACATTAACTGATGATGGATTTAATATAACGGAATAAGTACAGATATGGTTCAAAAACGTTTCAAAGAACGGGATAGATCGGAAAAAATGGGTATAGTATAGGATAAATTTGCTAATTTGTCCTTGGAGAAGACGGATGTACAACGCCGTTTGTGACAACAGAGATGACACGTAGGACGCCGTTATTTACAACACTAACGGAGGATGTATTTGATATAACGAAGTAAGTACAGAGGTTTCGAAGCATTTCAAAGAACAGAATAGATCGGAAAAAATGAATATACTACAGGATAGATTTGTTAATTTGGCATAATTTTAAAATCCTTGTATATTGAAATGAACTATTCGGAGATAAGAAAGTTGTCTTTAGTTCTAAATTTTAAGAACTTAGTCATTCAATATATATTAATATGGTCAAACAAATTATAAATCCAAGAATATAAATTTAAGTAATTCGGGAGTTTAAAATAATATAATAAAAAATTATTTGACCAAGAAATTAAAAAATTAAGAATATGAAACAAATGGATACCAACACGATTCAGGTGTTACCGAAAAAATAGCCACATGGGGAAGACGATCATCATAACACGGATTCAAGGGCGGGATAATAGGATCATCAAGTTGTTCCCCACAACACGTATCGAATTTTATAGTGAATGTGGTCGCTGTAAAGTGAAAGCAAATACAATACCGGAATTTAATATAATGGTACTGAATTTACGGCGTTTGGTGTTGTACACTGCAAAGTGAATGAATACAAATATAACAAGTAGGCAAGACACCGGAATTTAATGCGACGGATTCAAGCTTACTGTGCGACATTTACAAACATCACTCGAACGGTAAACAATATAAAAGGCCTGGTGATGATTCACGACGGTCGAAGGCGGACGGAAGACGATCGAGACGAACTCCTTTCGTAGAATTCTCCCTTGTGGAGCGGCGAGGACATCAACGGCGCCGGATAGGATCAACAGCACCGAGGGTGGAACGTGACGCCGGACAGGATCAACGACGTCGCGGGCGGAGTCGAAGTGGTGGTAGGTCAACGGCACCCGATGGGATCAACAGCACCGAGGATGGACCGCAACGCCGGACAGAATCAACGGCGTCGTGGCTTGGCGGAGAGCGTCAACAACACCGGACAGGATCGACAGTGCTGAGGTTGAAGGATAAAGGACCGAAACCAAAAGATAAAAGACTATTTGTCTGAGTTGTTGTCTGTGTGTGTGTGTGTTTTGTTGTTATTCAACTGGGGTTTTTATATAACGTCTTCAGGTGATAGATCTACGTTCTATTTGATGGTTTTTTATCTTCACGAACGTTCTCCATTATCAGATGGGCAGTTGCACGTTCCTTAATTTGGGGATAATCTGACTAAATATATTTAGCCACGTTCTAGGATAATCTGATTTGCTGAAAATATATTTTAATATATTTTCACTTTAGATATAATATTTACATTAAAACAAAGATTTCGAGAGCTCTTCAATACATCAAATATTCTTGAAACTGATAAGACATATATCTTTCTCGAGAGGCTCTTCCAATCAAAAATTCTTTCTCGAGACCTTCTTCTTGAGAACATTTTTCTTTCTCGAGATACTCTAAAGATCTTTTTCGAGAGTGGTACGCTCCTCTCGAGAAAGGCCGAAATTTCCATATTTCAACATATACGGAAAAATTGACACGAGATCATTTCAATCGAAATCCTCCTCGTTTTTTTTAATAAACTTTGGACCTTCGTTGGATCACCCAAACCCACGTCCACCACCATTATCTCACACCTTGCATGAACATAATCTAACAACAAGCGATCCGATCCCAGTGCTCGTACAAGTCCCTCATGCCGCCTGATTAAGTCACTCGATCCCAGGCTTGGAACTCTCCGCGGGTAGTTTCTTGAAGAACCGAGTTCTCTGTGAAGGTTGCAAAGCCAAAGGACAGTTCAAATGACAACGTTAATTCTCTGTTCCCAATCTCCACGTGACAAATGTTTTCCTAAATGAAAGCGCTGCCATGCCTGCATTTGCCTCGACATCGTTCAATAACATCACATAAGACGAAAGTACTTTACTTTTACTCTGCACGTACCAAACTGGTAAGTACTTGAAAAGTTAAATGCAGCGAGGGAAATAATTGGAAGCAATCAGAAGTTGGAAGAGAAGCTGAATCAGATTTAGGTGTCCTTTTTATTTGAGACGACTGTCGTCAACGTTGTAGTAATTGGGACGAAAAACACAAAGCCAAAAAAAAAATGTATCAGTATTTGTATATACAAGGGAAGAGACAAAGAACACAAACCAAAGATCTGAGTCTGAAGAAACATTGTTCGTACGATAATATCATTAATTATTCTCCTACTGTTTATAAGAAGAGGGGTCATAAGATATATGGGGCGTGGGATCGAATATATTGGGGCTTACCATCGAGATTTTGTCCACTCATGGCGGGCAAAACATCGTGGCAGAATCCAAAAGGGAGGGAAAAGATATCACAAAGAAAAGCGACACAACCCTCCATGTATGCATTAATAATAACTACTCATTTAATTACTCCATTAATTTCCTAGACATGAAATGGGAACACCTCCACCGGGCTAGATTGAATTTTGTGTCCCCTGCCGGAGATTAGCGCGGGCGTCCCGACATGACGTAGGACTGACCAAGACGATGAACAACTCTAGATATGCTCTGGGCACCAATCAGCTAGGGTTTGTAGGGTTTGCCAGGCGTTGAGGGAGGGTAAGCAATTAGAAGATAAACAGTGAACTTCCTAGGTCGCCAGATCGTTCAGCTAAGAGTAAAATTTTTGACATGAAGAAATGTTTCGATTAGGTTACATCATTGACAATGCAGATATTCGTGTTCTAGATCATAGAGAGCTTCGGCGAAAGGAGGCGATGGATGAATGATTGAAGGAAGGAAGAAACATCTATCGCAGGAGCAAAATCGAATGTTAAGTGGGGGAAGCTGGATAAGAGATTTAAAAAGCAAAGGGGATGAGAGAAATCTTTACCTAGATTTTGTTAAGGTTGATGATGCAGGGGGATGGAGGAGCCGTCGGCGGTGGCAACAGCCGTGCCGCTGCTACTACTGCTTGCTTTCGAGGAGCTCTTCCTTTTCTTCTTCTTCTTATAAGGAATTCCGCGAGCTCTGGCCTGGGAATCCCTAACCTCTCGGAGGTAAACCCGGATCGCGCTGCTCGCGAAGGGGTTAGTCTCTGGCAAACCCCCGTTCTCCTCATAAGCAGCCCGGAGCCTGCCGATCAGAGCATCGAGACTTCCCCAAGCCTGCTTGAGAGGGCAAGTGCACGGGCCAGGCGGCTCGGGCTGTCCATAGTAGGCACAGCCCTGCAGGTGGACCTTAGTCTTCCCAAACTGGTCAAGGTAACGAAGGAACTCAAGGACGTGGTTGTAGTTGCACTGGGAGAGGGAGACCGGGGGTCTCTGGTTGCTGAGGTACTGGCCGAAGGTGTTCCAGTCCCTGTGCTTCTGCGACTTGTAACGGCTGGGCTGGGGGAGGCGGTGGGGCTCTGCGGAACGTGGAGATAACGGCGAACCTTCTTGCATGTCAAACGGCAATAACTAGACCTACAACGAACACGATTGAATTCTCCTTTAATTTTTCTTTTCAAAAAAAAAAAAGAGAAAGAAAGAGGGAGGGAGGGAACAATGATAGGGGGGTAGAGGAAAGAAGAATAGTGGATGGGAATGAATTGAATCAGAGAAAAATGGAGGGTAGTGGGGGGAAAGAAAATGGAGGATCACATCACATCATGTAAAAATGGGGGCTACAATAAGATGGAGACATCTCAAATGGGGCCCTTTGATATTGCTTTTGGTGCCCCTCCTTCCTACTTTTCTTCTTCATCATTTTTTTTTTTCAAAAATCGTGTACATCTTCCTTTCCTTTCCTTTCATTTCCTATCCTCGATTTTGTTACTTCAACCATAGGAAAGCTCTACACCATCAAACGAGCCTGACCCCGGCACGCGCCTCGCGATTGACCGGACGCTCCTCTCGCTCGCGTGTTAAAACGGCTCGACTCTGTCACGTCGCGTGTGTCGATCCATTATCTTTTTACTTTGATATCCGTCGTCCTAATGTCTCATTATTTGAGGAAATTTGGTTAGGGAATTCGATCAAAAAAACGCTATTTTGAAGGAGAATAAGTCACTGTTCACTTAATTGTGTTTGGTATAAGATAGCAGTCCATCATCCCCGATCAATGATTGGGGCGGTGCCATTTCAGCAAAGAATTACCCCCCCCCCCCGTTTGAGTCGCCAATGAATGGAGTAACTTGTCATCATCGTCGCTTGCCTGAAATTGTTTTGGTATTTGGCCACTTTTTCTAATAACCCCTCAAGTTCAACCTAAATTAATTCGTAAAAATGCTATATCTAAATACAAATTCTCATAAACTCAATAATATTAGTACACATATAAAATTCATAAACTAAAGTCATTAACTCTAAGTTAGGATTTAATTTTCAAAGAACTCCGTCTTACACGACGGATTCCCCAACTAATTGTTTTAATTTAAGTTTCATAAGTGAACTCTGAAACATGTGTTCTTTTCAGGTCTCTATGTATGTGAACTTTGGGTTACTCAAAATTAAAACACGACGTTCACTTATGAAACTTTAAACTCAAAACTTTTTTAAAATTGAATTAGAAATTATAAAATTAGTAACATTAATTTACGAATTTTAAACGTGACCGACTAACGATCATCCGAGTTCTAAAGATTGTACGTAAATAATGTCGCCCGTATTAAATGATTAAATTCCCAAAAAGATTTTATTTGAAATGGACAGGTAATCAAGCCAACCCCTCGAGTTTGATTTGTTTACTGTTGCTTCTGATGTTATGTGTCCCCCGCTCCCTGACATATACACTAAAAAATAATAATGAACAATGACAATAATAATTCCTCCCCCTCCCTATCGTACGGAACGAAATCGATGGCATTTGCTTTATTATCTTTCCTTGTTCTTTTCCACCTCATCACCATCTTCCCCGAATTCGTAACTTTCTATGTGTGAACAAGTTGAAGGGTTTGCGATACGAATTTCTCGATTCTTTTTCCAACTTATTACCAGAATCATATCAACTTCACAGAAACATGATGAGTGTGGGAGGGGCTGATCACTGATGAGAGAGAGTTCCTTTCTTTTCATGAATTCGGAAGTGTTTTGCTTTCTTTTCCTACAGAAAAGAAGACGAAGAAGAAGAGAAAAAGGAGGGTTTTGTAAATGTGAAACCCATAACTACTCTTCCCTTTGCGAATTTTCAGGCACACACTCGCAATGATGTCGCCTCACGTACTCAATGACTTGGCTATCAATTTTTCATCACTCACTGCCTTTGCGGTTTCTGAAAATACCGTCTATGAGATTTGTCCTCACTCGACGGGTAGAGTTTTTTTCTTTTTTTTTTTTTTGGGGGGGGGGGGGGGGGGGTTTGATCTTTTCTTTCTACCGACACTACACGGGGTATGGCATAGTACTAGCTAGAGGAGGAGTGTCTTTTGAGTTGAGATAACGTGTTCTAAAAACCGAGCTTCTAGAGACAGCAATGTCTTTAAAGTCGACGACAAGTTTTCCCTTGGTCGTCAGAAAAATCGGCGTGTTCTTCACTCTTCGGATCCAATGGTTCTCTGAATCGGGAGATGGTAGGGAGAATTTGGCCATGTAATTTATTATATGGAGGTAGGCAGCAGTCATCATTTAATCAAGAATGCAATGATCAATTTAAGGAGAGGTACAGGCAGATTCCATGGATGTGGAAAGTTTTGGCCATATCTCATAAGACTCAAGTAGAGAAGAAGCCCTCCTCCCTCTTCCATCACCACCCCCTCCCTTGGCAGCCTCCACCATTAAGTAGCTTTGCTTCTACATGATAACCATCCACCTTAAAGAGATTTGGTGCGTTGTTGGAATATAGGGGAGTCGGCTTTTATTGGATTTGTAACCCGTGTGCTTTTCTATCATAACGGGCCTTCGTTTTGTGATACTGTGCTAAGACAATTAGGCCCATTTAAGTTGAGACATGAAAGCGATGGGAATTTGGAAATTATACCCTCCTGAGTGCGAATTTCAAAGACCAGGGGAGACTACTTGGGCGTTGGTTGGTTTCATGTCTCCAGAAACCTTGGGCCTAGAGGAGGCACGAGAAATCCTCTCGATGTTCGCAGCGATCTTGATGCTTGTTTGAGGACTATGGAAGTAGCTGAGTAGATCTGACTTAGTATATGGGCGCTAGAGGTTGCTTGCGGCAAGGGAGTGTTCTTGTTATCGGCAACCCTTGAGTAGCTACCGGCAGAATCAAATGCTACTTTTGGTTTACTTTTGCTAGTCGGATCATAGATGCATAATTTACACGTGCTATTAGCAAGCATGCATCATGACCCCTATAAATAAAAGTGTTGTGAATCATTGTAAGGTTGAGTTTGAGAAACAAGAACCGATGTCATTGCCATAATCCTTGTGTTCTTTCTGTTTCTTGTGAATGTTTATTTGATCCTTACAAGTGTCCCTCAAGTGTGAACGGTAATAATATACGAGAGTACCTAAGTGATATACCATGAGTGGGTGAGGACAAGATCGTTGAAAATCCGAGTGTGGGGACTGATCCTGTTTCTGAAGGAGTCTAGACCCCACGGGGTAGATAGATAGATCCAGCCGGGAGCCACGATCCTACGTCTCTGGACTTTGGCTTTACCCTCTCGTGTTTGGCCTCAAATAAAATCATCCATCATCTCAAGTACCATGTTTCCAGCGAGGTTGTCATTCCCTTACCTTCCTCACCCTTTTGGTGGTGGCATTTGCCGGATGAATTTCATTGACGCGGGCTTTCCCATGCTCACTCAGGTTGTTGGTCACAAGGATCTTCTCGAAGGCGATCCCTACTTGAAGCAGAGACTTCGCCTCCGTGATTCTACATCACGACCCTAAATGTCTATCAAGTGCATACCACCCCAGCTTCGACGTGAAGACTCGTCCTCAGATATCGAAGGAGTTTATGGAGCCCAGCAACCATGTCCATGAGCTCGTGAAGTTGAACCCAATTAGTGAGTACGCTCATGGTCTAGAGGATACCCTCATCTTAACCGTGAAGGGTATTTTCATTGGCTTGCAGAACACGAGCTAAGCAGTTTATTCCGGGGTTTTGTCATAAATAAAGAGCAACCGGAATAGCTGCCCTTGGGATCATGATGCTAACTTTTGGTTATCTTCCACCAATTCCATTATCCGAAAGCTCATTAGAGAGTGCTTGCAGAGGAGTGCATCCTCGGACGGCACTATATGAACGTTCTTTTTTCTTTTGCGGTTGAATAATGGACTGGGTTCTAGACATTGAAATTTTATTAATGTCGAAATAATGTCATCTGGTCCAATAATTATATATTATATCATATAAAATATTTTGTATTTATATCTCAGTGTAAAAAAAATACATGGACATGAAATTATAAAAATTCAAGCCCAACTCATTCACATATTAGGTTTTAAAATTGTGGCATAGTCTATATGCCATCCCAATTAAGCTTAACTCATTCAAACTTAAGCCAATTCAAAGTCCGACCTAATACCTTTTTGTCCCACTTCGGTTAGTAAGGGTCCTTAGACTCATCTCCCTCGTTAGGAGATATCTTCAAGAGTGAGTAGCTATTTTGATTTGCGAGCATCTTTTTCTCACCCAACCACAAAATTCTGCTAGATCAAGCAAGCCTTCTCGGAGCTTATTCACTTTCCCTTCAGTTCATGCCTCTGTTCTGAGAGTGTTTTATACTGTTTATTTCTTTATTAACAAAGGATCTGATGGACTACGAATCCCCCCGTCCTCCCCCCTCTTCCCTCCCATGTTATCACACAAAGTAACACGACAGCAACTTCCGCACTTGTCTCCCCCGATTTCTCAATCTCCTATAAAAAGCGTCCACTGTTTTTTTAAAAAGTAAAGTCTAAAGGAAAGGAAAAACCATTCAGATCGGGCTGAAGAGGAGGTCGAGGCGGTGAAGATGGTTCAACTCACGACGCGACAGAGGCGGGTCTTGCCGTCGGATTCGTCTTCCTCGTCTCCGTCGTCGTACACGAAGGTGGACAAGCCGAGGCGATCGGGAGGGGGAGACGGAGATGAGAAGGGAAAGGGGTTGGCTTGGTTCATGCCCCTGTTGGCTCTCGGGATGCTGAGGTACATGAGCGCCACCTCTAACATCATCCACGACTGCGACGAGGTCTTCAATTACTGGGAGCCCCTTCACTTCCTTCTCTACAAAACTGGTTTCCAGACTTGGGAATATAGGTATGGTGGATAACCCAGTTGCAAAAATCTTCCCTTTTGTTGGCATTGTGCACGGTTAGGTCATTGTGATAGTAGTCTCATCTGTTCTAGGGCTCTGTTGTGGCTGTCGACTAACTCCAAAGTTCAAAGCATAGTTTTGCTTTCAATTTTGTTTTCTGAATATCTTGCTTTCACCAATCTTGCAGCTCCGAGTTTGCTCTTAGATCTTACTTGTACCTAATCTTCCACAATTTGGTCGGTTTGCCAGCTTCCTTGTTGTTCGGCGAAGAGAAAGTATGACTCTTGCTCGGATGTTACAATTATTCTTCCAGATGTGTTTGCCTCACCCAAAATCACTCTTTTTTTTTTCTTTGGTTTTGCTCATCTTGTTTGATTTTGAATTTGCTCCTCAAACAGGTTAGAGTTTTCTATGCAGTTAGATTCTTTCTGGGGCTTCTCTCCGTAGTTGCCGATGCTGTTCTGGTGGTAGCCTTATCCAGGAAGTATGGGAATCGTATAGCTTCTTATGCTCTGGCAACACTTTGCTTGACCAGTGGCTGCTTTTTCGCTAGCACAAGTGAGTGCCCCTTTTATACCCTGTTCCTTTACCTTTTAACTCTGTCAATGCTATTTTGGGATACCATGGCTGCAACTATTTGTTAAATTTCCCCCCACAAATGTACCAAGTAAGGTGCTTTACATTCTTTCGCAGGCTTTCTGCCCAGTTCATTCTCAATGTATGCAATGTCTCTCGCGTCTGGATTATTTCTTCTCAAAAAGCATGGATTGGCAGTATCAGTTGCTACTGTTGGCGTGATCCTTGGCTGGCCATTCTCTGTCTTGGCTTTTCTTCCTGTGACAATCTACTCTCTGTCGAGAAATTTCAAGAAAGTTTTCCTCTCTGGGGCACTCACTTCATTGGTTCTTCTTGTGAGTCATTTCAAATCACATGCTCAAGTTGGAAGATTTGACAATGATAAAAAATATATATGTTTTTCACTTAATGAGCACGATATTTTTGTGGGTGTGTATGATGCATTAATCATTTAGGGCACAGCTAGCTGTATGTTGGCATGTTTGGCATGTTTGGCTGCTTGTGCTGAGGCAGATTATAATGGGATCAATTCTTTATTCTCAGGCCCTCTCCCTCCTGGTGGACCATCAGTACTATGGTCGATGGGTATCTTCTGTGTTCAACCTGTTGCTCTACAATGTCGCAGGAGGTGGTGAGAGCCATTTGTATGGGACTGAGGGGCCGTTGTTCTATTTTCGGAACGGATTTAACAACTTCAACCTTTGTTTTGTACTTGCACTGCTTTTCCCGGTTATCTTTCCTCTTTACAGGAAACGATTTTCTCCTGAGCTGCTAGTTGTTGTCTCACCCTTGTATATATGGATTTGCTTTATGTCTTTACAGCCACATAAGGAAGAAAGGTGAAGTTCCCTTTCCTAATGTTGGTTTTGGAATTCTCTGCATGGTTTTTGAGTGATGGATCCTTTTAATGATGTTGGACAGCAGATTCCTCTATCCTGTATACCCGCTCATCTGTGTTGCTGCCTCAGCTGTCATTGATAGCTTTCCCAGTCTTTTTGAATCTGAATATAAAACAACTGTCAAAGACCTTGCTGCCAATGTAAGTTTCTGTTTAACCCAGGTATGCTCGTGTAGAGTCTTTAGCTTTGTTTCTCAATGACTTTGTTTCTATTTTACATGCAGGTAGCTAAATTTGTCCGGCCCATTGTCCTTTCCATTATATTAGGTGTCTCTCACTCGCGAACATTCTCATTGATCCATGGATATGGGGCTCCCATAGAGGTGTACAAGATTCTAGAACACCATGATGAAGTAGGACATGGTAGGACCTTCTTTCCTCATTTAATCTGTGAAGTTGGGTAATATGATTAATTGAGAAAGCGATCATCACTGCTTAGAAATGCTACTTGAAGAACTATATGTTCCAGCACTCTTCTCGACATTTTTTTTCAGCTTCATTCTTGGGACTTGGGGCATATAAAAATGGAATTTCCTATCTGGTCAATGGCAGATCTTCCATTTAATTGGCTGACTTGCTTGCAAATATTTTTCATGGTGCTATCGTTTTTTCCTTTCTCTCTCTGTTATATCTTTCATGATTTGTCACTGCAGGTTCCGTGCTTTGCGTTGGAAGCGAATGGCACCGATTCCCCTCTTCATTTTTTGTTCCGGACTTTGTTGGAGAGGTTAGGTGGATTGATGATGGGTTCGATGGTCTGTTACCCATGCCCTTTAATTCTACCCTTGGGGGGACTTCAGCTGCGCCGTCGTATTTCAACAACAGAAACAAGGCATCAGAAGAACAATACGTAACGATATTAACATTACGGCCTTTCTCCTCTGCAATTCCTGTAAGCTACCTAATTTCCCTTTTAAGACTCTTGATTTTTGACCTGTCAATAAACTTCTGCAGCTGCATGACTTGGATGCTTGCACGTTTCTGATCGAGCTGCAGCTGAGCCGCCCTTACCCTACTAGAGGGAATGATTTATCTAAGTGGGAGGTAATGGAGAGCCAATACATCAGTTGTCATATCATTCAGAGCATTATGCTTGGATTTCTATAATCGAATGTTCGTCCCAATGATGGCAAATTCATTTTGGTCTCAGGTAATCGCAGCACTGCCTTACTTGGACAGGGAACTCTCGCCGTCTTTTTACCGGTCATTCTTCATCCCGCATTTATGGCACGAGAAGAATGTTTTCGGCATGTACAAGTTGCTTCAAAGAATAGGACGATGATCTCCGACTCTACTCATACTCTAATTGCTAATGGGATCTATTTCTGGACTTGAAGGAAATATTTGGAGTCCGTGTAGTTTGAGATACTGAGGAATGGAGAGAGAGGAAGAAGAGTTTTTGGTGTAATTGCTTTTGACGTTTCTGCAGGCTTTTTAGTTTGTTGACTGACTGGCCTAAAAAATTGTTATGCCACACTGCTCTTTCTCTTTCTGGGTCATTCTTTATCCTACTGATGATATGGTTTTTCTTTAAAAATAGTTAGTGTTTCTGTCTCCATGTAAATTATCTACTTCTGTGGGATATCATCCTAATATCGACAAGGTAACATGTTTCAGTTACCCTACACGTGGCGAACTTTTATAAGTCTCTGATGGGTTGATTTTCCATTGTTACCTTACCTTGGTCGAATATGCCTTGACATTTTGAAAGAGCCCCGCACTTCAAATAAGGACTGTACTTCTGAGGTAATTGGGCATGTATGCCTTATCTCTTTGCCTGATATTGGCTTGCATTATTAACCACCACAAACTCATCAGTATTCAAGCTCTCCTGAGCGCTCCTAACCCCGATAATCCTCTCTCGGAGAACACTACCAAGCAGTGGAAGACCAATGAGGCTGAAGCCTTCGAAACAGGTATCTAAGATCTTAAAGCCCGAATATTGTCTGGCTCCATTGAGGACCTTTTACTGAAGTCGTTTTCTTTTTGTCATTTTTCCGATTACTTCATATTCTGATTTCCGAATCCAACCCCTGCAGCCAAGGAATGGACACAAATGTATGCTAGCGGGGCATGAGACGACACCTGCTTATCAATGCCCTGCCTCAATTTTCCGGGGGAATCACAAAAGGAAACGACAGATGTGGACTCTAGATAGTTCATACAATTGAGAGGGGGGGTCTCCCCTGCCTTCGAACTGATTGCTGTCCCCACCCCGACATCTCTTAAGAACAATGCTTGCGGCCGTAGGATTAGGTGCCATATAACCTGCATGTGATGAAACAGGGAATTCCTCCCGTGTAGTCGAGTGAGCAACTTGCAACCCGCCGTGCCGTCGCAATTGTGGGTTCGATTTTTATCTCATGTCAAGGGTGTGAGAACGGTCATCATATGTTGACCCATCAAAAGTGGGGAGATTTGCACTGCTGAGAGTTTGTGTTCTTTTTTCTTCTTTCCACTTTTGGTGGTCCAAAGCAAGGACAATGAGAGACATGGAGGGAGTGAGTTTGGGAAAAGAAAAGGTG
The DNA here is from genome assembly GCA_029817715.1 of Melastoma dodecandrum. Taxonomy (NCBI): domain Eukaryota; kingdom Viridiplantae; phylum Streptophyta; class Magnoliopsida; order Myrtales; family Melastomataceae; genus Melastoma; species Melastoma dodecandrum. The sequence goes on along the minus strand of JARUPY010000046.1, from coordinate 39,658 downwards.
TTTTTAACATGTCATTGATGTGCAGAGAAAAGGAGTGATGGTGGGTGGATGGATGGATGGATATGCAACGATCAAATGCTTGATTCATCATAAAGAGGAGTTGCATTTACTGCTGCCTCTGCAACAGCAACGGCTAAGTTTCCATTTCCAAGTTTTTCATCCACAGCCACAGCCACAGGTTAAAAAAGGCCGTTGTTAGAATTTTCAGAGAGTCAGTCCCAAAATCCCAGTGAGCTGTTGAGAGGCCAGACAGGTTACTAATTCTTCCGAGAAGAACAATCTCCAGGGAAACAACCAAACAAGATGAGGTTGGTGATTATGATCATAGGTGAAAATGACCAGCCACCTTATCCTACTAATCAATTCCCAGTTGAGGATGAGGGCATTTTTTGTAGGCCATATTACATCCAGCCGGCCAGACCAATTTAAGGAAGCATTGACAAGGACGGGTACCCATCAAATAGAAAATGATTGAATGATTTATCCACCACTTAAACTATCAAAGAAAGAACACTTCCTTTTGCTCTATTGAGATAAGACCCCCCCCCCCCCAACCCCACCCATCTGAAAGCAAATGTCCAACTCCATCACGGCCGGCCACCTCTTTATGTGGTGGTTGCAATGGACTTACAAAAAAGAGGGAAGGATCTTAACAACGTGATGAATCCCCCCACATGACCCCCCTCTCTCTCTCTCTCTCTCTCTCTCTCTCTCTCTCTCTCTCTCTCTCTCTCTCTAGAAAGCAAGTTACTGTTCAACAAAGGTAAGTGCTCGTCTTGCAGACAACGTACAGATACCCTTCCTGCATTTGCTTATCAAGGCTTTTTTGTGACTGGCTGGCCGCACCGTCCGACAACCAAAAGTAGTGACCTCACACTTACTCTCACCATTGAGGACAAAACAATCAAGAAATAGAGATCATCGACCAAATTAATGTTTTTTTTTTATCAACTTCCACCCGAGTTCTTTAGAATATAAACCCGTCTTCCTTGTTTACACTTCTCTCTTCCCTGCCCCTACCTTTCCTGCTGTTGACTAGCAAACACACATTTTTCCTAGCAAACAAACGAGAATCAGAGGTTCGTAATATAATTTGGTTTGAGATATAGTTGTTGTGAGGATGTTTGCATAATACTAAAAACTAATGGGATTCACCCAATTTCTATTATCATGATTGTGCGTGTAAGAATTATATTTATATTATGAATTTCAACTAATATTCTTCATGTCGAGTTGTCTCCGTTTCGTTAGTTTCGTGTCGAGTTGTCTCCGTTTCGTTAGTTTCGTGACACTGTGTCCTCAATCAGTAATCACATCAACCCGCTACTCTTCTAAACAAAAAACAGCCCACTTTCTGATCGAAGGATGGAGTCCAGGCGATTAACACTCAACCTTGATGCTAACGAAATGCGGTAGGTGGGACCAGGCGATGTTTTGGTGGTCATGGGTTTATCGCATGGGCATTCCCGTTTAGGGACGCCTAAGATTTTAAATAACTACGCAAGTGTATCCCAGCCAAGAATCAGATGTCCATTTCTACAACCAACGGATTTTACCAGAAAATAAAAGCCATCATCAAGAGTGCTATGCTAACCCATAACCTCATCTTTCCAGGCAAAGGATTGAAGTGCACAGCAACATACTAAAGATGAAGGGGGAAAAATGTTGGAACTTTTATTAATGGAATGGTAAAAAGAAAGAAGACATCGAAACAATTGTAAATAGCATATTAATCCACCCTCCGACCGCCAGCCTAATCTTTCATCACATACTGGGATTCTGGTATTTTCTTCACATATATTTCATCACATATGTACAAATACATGTAGCTCCTCCTTCTACCAGCAAAGACCCCGAAGAATGGCTCCCCCACTCGGATACAATGTGAGTTGACATATTGTACACATTCCATGGCTTTTATCGGGATGGGATATGATATTAGGCCAGCCTAGCATGAATGTCGGAAGAAAGTGATCCAGGAAACAGGATCGGATGAAAAGCAAAAGATGAGAAAAGGGGGGGGGGAGGGGAGGAAGGTGGATGAACCAGAGAGCAATGAGGAATCAAAGAATTAAATGGAAATCACATAGGGGACTAACCTACTTCTCCAGATCCTATCATGGCTGCCAGCGAAAGGTTATTTTATGTAATATCTGGAAAATATTTCCAGGGCTTCGAATGCATTCGCATGGCATCAATATGATTTCAACAATAGGGCTATATAAAGGCAGGAGGGAAGGAAAAAAAGGTGGAGAAGGCGGAGCAATGCAAAGGTCCTTATCTTAGCACTAAAAGCTGTAATGCCTCACCGAGTGTTCCAAGACGTCACGACTAGGGCACACAATTTCCTTGACTCGGTACCCATTTTTGTATATCTTGAAAGTCGGTACAATTCTCACGTTCTCGGCACTGGCAATCGTCGAGCACTCCTCAACATCCGCCTTTGATCACGAAAATTTTAGTCAGTGATGGAACAACAATGCAGAAGATGCAGTTCTTTCTTCCTTAGCCGCATCATGAAATACGGGACATAAAAATATAGCGGTTACAAAAGATGATAAAAGAAAACACACCTTGAGAAAACTAATGGAGGGATACCGGCCACAAAGAGAATCCAAAAATGATGACATCTGTTTGCATTGAGAATCCGAAGAAGTTTTAAAGTACACCACGGAAACTCCTGTATGATGAATTCAGGTATTAGACAAAGATCATAAAATTCTCGAATGCACATTAAACAATCACAGAATTTGTGAAAGAAGATAAGATCAACAACCTTGCAAGGATATAGCAGATTTGAACTGTTCCAGAGTCTGCACTTCCTCCACCTCGCCGCCAAATTTCATGTTAGTGATCTCTTCTCCAAGAGACTTTTTCAGGGCAACTTGAGCATGGAAAAGAGCCTCGGCAACTTCATTATCATCAGGAATTTCCCTCCGCAGAATCTCATAATCTCTTACAGCTTCCTCCCATTTTTCTAGCTGAAATACAGCAGAGCAATATTAGTTTAAATAATCTTCCATTTCACACCCTAAGAAACCCACCAGTAGGAATAGCGGTTAAGAGAAGGGGAATAACCTTGCTGTTGGAGGCAGCCCTTCTAAGAATAGCTTTCGTATAATTTGGTTGAACTTGTAATGCATGGTTGCAGTCCTCTATGGAATGTTCCCACTGACCAAGTTTGAACCAGCAAGCCGCTCGGTTGCAATACAAAACAGAATTCGAAGGATCAAGCCTTAGGCCTTCCTCATAGGCCAAGCAAGCTTCTGTGAACCTCTCCGACTTGAAGAGATCATTTCCACGAACACGAGCTCTTGCTATCAACCTTACGTTATTAAGCAGCCCGGAGACTTCCAAATTTTGAGGGTCAATTTGTGCCGCTCTCTCGGCCGTCGAAATTGCACTGTCAAACCTGCAAGACACGTGTCACTATTATCCTCATCGTCTCTCCAACGAAATAGATGCTTAGACCAAAACTAAAATAATTTAACTCACCTTCCTAAGGCCAATTCAACCTGTGCTCGCACAAAAGGTGGGTAGGCTTCAGAAAGCATCCCAAAAAATCGAACGCAGGTACGTGATTCGCTCAAAAGTCCAACTCTGGGTACATTTTTTAAATTTTTCTCAGCTTCTTCAAGTTGGTGAAGCTTCAGAAGTGCCTCTACCCGACACATAAAAAGCTGCATATTCAATTTGAACACAATTAGACATCTTCAACCAGAAGCACAAATTCCAAAATTCACTCGGAAAGATAAGAGAGTGAAAGTACCTGAGAACAAGAGTCTGCTCCAGCTGTTATGGCAGCATCACATTCTCTCAACACCAATTTCCAGTCACCAACTTTCCGTGCATTAGCACATCTACCGAGATGGTTCTCCAAAAGTTGTAACTTCTGCAGCTCATTTGCATCAGCTTGTTGCCCCGATACACTTAGACACCTCTTTGCATTTTCAAACTGTCCTAATCTGCAAGAATTATACCCTGAGATGATCACACACAGCCCTACCAATACACATTATACTTGCCAAGAGAAAAAAGGTAATTGGATTGAAGACATTTGAGGCAGAGTGTTTGAGATTTCTCTGCCTTTGGCACACCAACAAACAACAAAAACCCAAACATCTATGCAAATTTTGTTTTTCTTCAATAACCTTGCCGTGGCATGTGATGACACTGGTCATTCACCCAAATATAAAATGAAGCCAACATTGAGCTAGACCATAGGTCACTCCCAGAAAAAGAAACAGAAGAAAGCAATACACGGCGCAGCTAAAAGGACAGAGTAGCAGCAATGAACTAGAGCCCGTGAGTACATCTTAGCAGCCACGGATCCTACATTGCAGCCTAACACTATTAAAACTATGGCACAAACAAGTCAAACGAGTGAGCCTCATCTTATAACATCACAGATCCCAGATCAGAACAAGACACCTATGCTTAGGGAAGGCCAACAACTGTAACTTTCCCAGCTTTTCAGACTTTAACTTATTAGACTAGAACTTGAGAACGCCTCAAAAATCCATAACTGAAAGGAAAAGAATTGACCTATTATTCATCTGGCTCACCTTAGAAACAGGGAAGCTAACCTCAGATGTGCCCTCCAATACTTGAGATCCAACCTCACTGCAACCTCACACTCCACCACTGCCTCTCCCAGTCGCCCCAAACCTGTCAATGCCGCCGCCCTGTTGCTCCTGTATGCCGCATTCACGGGATTTATCGCGATGGCCTTATTGTACAACTCCAGCGCTTGGTGGAAATTTCCCCTCTTGTAGTGGTCATTCCCCAGTCTCTTCATTTCCTCTGCATCCACCGCGCTGCCAGATGCAGCCCTCTTACCAGAATCGCCGATCACAATATTTGGCCGAGAATAAACCGGCAACATGACAGCGGAGTCCACCTTGCCGCTAACTTTGATTGGGCCTCCTCCGCGCAGTATACTACCATGTCCATAATTGCCCCTGCCTGAACCCAAGACGTCGGCGCGAGGGTTCTGGTTAGAACCTTTCCCCGTCTGAGAAGCCTGGGAAGAATCCTTGTCCTTCTTGGGGACCCTCCCAGATGGGCATATGTTACCGGCAGGAAGGACGTTCAAAGGCGGGGAAGTAACGGCACTTTGAGCGCCCGAGTTCGACCCCGGTTCAGATCTCGCCTGCCCAGAACCGAATGCCCTGGCGGCTTTCCCAGGTCCGGCGGTTGGGCTGTTGTCGCTGGAACCAGAGAGTTCATCCGAGTGGTTGTTTGGTCCCGAGTCGGGTCTTCGGACAACAGGACAGGGAGCATTCCTGCCGGAAAAGGATCCCGAGGAGCTGGAACTGCTGCTCGTGGTGGTGGTGGTGGCCGTGGGGGCAACATTGACCCCGTTGTGACGAGTCATGAGGGGGGAAACAGGAGAGCCCAGATCGAGCTCCCGGGAATCGGGCTTGTCGGGTTCGCAGGAAAGGGAGTGGCGAAGTCGATCGGACAAGTAGTCGTAGCCCAGTTGGGGGTTGGAGGAAGGGGACATATTGGGAGAGGAAGGGTGGTGGGGGGGGGGGAATGCAGTATGACTAGGCGGAAGAGAAATGCCAAAGAAAGCGCAGAAAGACAGGAATTTGATGTGAGTCCGGAAGCAGCAGCAGCAGCAATGTCCTTGAGGGAGAGGTAAGAAACGACATGAGAGAGGGAGAAGGTTTGGAAGGAAATGGAGGAAGGGAAAAAGGAAGCAAGGAATGAATGCCAGCGAATGAATACAGAAGAACACACACACAAACAGAGAGAGAGAGTGAGAGTGAGAGAGAAATGATATGTTGGGTGGGTGGGTGGGGGTTGTGATGGAGGAACAACAAGGAGAAGGAAAGAAAAAGAAGAAAAAGAAGAAGGGAGGAAGAAGAAAGAGAAGGATGGGTCAATTTTATAATAATAATAAAAAAAAGGGAAAATTTTCATTACTGTGTATGTAGTATAAAAATGGGACATTGTCATTTATTGTTTTCGGTTTGGTATTTTTTTTTTCATTTTGACTACTTAAATCAACCATCTCTTAATTCACAACAAAAAAAAACAGTCACTATCTATACATAATAAATTACGTAACCCCCCCCCCCTCCAGAAATTAAGAACGTTGCTCATTCTTTCCTTATATTTATTTCCCTCTATTTGGCATTTCCTTTACCCCGTGTCACTTGCAGTCTCCTTATCCTCCGGTGTTATGTAATTATTCAAATATTATAACAAGAAGGATTAGAGATGATTTTGATTGATTACCCCCCACATTTACTGCTGCCGAGGTTGAAATTTAATATGTCCGAGCACCTTAAATTTTGTCCAAATGATTATATTTTACTTATCAAGAATAACTCCTTTAACTAAAAAATTTATGTTCACCTCCTCTTCTTACTGTTCTCATTGACCCAAAAAAAAAAACATTACATTGAAAGATGTTGGTTTTGATTTGAACCTTCTTCCCCTTTTACATTTGTTCTTTGTTTTATCAATTTTATTGTTTTGCAGATGTTATCCCACGGGGTTTTTGAAGAGTAGCAGCATTTTTTTTTTTTTTGGCAAGAGAAAGATTAAGGCAACAATAATAATAATAATGATAAAAAAATGTCAAATAAAAGAAGAGGAAAGGCACCTTCTGTCTCTATGTGTGCGTGAATCCCAGCAAACTCTACCCACCTACTCCCAAATTATTTGAGCTCTAAATGTTTGACAATATGATTAAAGGTGGGGGTGGTGGTGGTGGTGGTGTAACAGGCAAGACTCTTCCTCCCCACCACCCCCGGCGGCAACCACCCAATTAGATGCCCTTGCGTGTAGTCTCTCTCTCAACTTAATAAAACAAAACAAGCATGGAAATGATGCTAGAGAGAGAGAGAGACAGACATATAATATAGAGAGATAGGGGGCCGATGTTTTTCTGAGTTTGGTAGAAAGGTTATGTTTGATGAATGTAATTCTCAGACAGAGACATCCATCACATATCATAATACCACATCACCAAGTAGTAGCAGTAGGACTAGGCCAGTCATGGCCCTCTCATTGTTTGTGATGATGATCTTCTCCCCCCTTCCCTTCCTTTCTTTCTTCTATTGTCAACTTGGTAGCCAGGCCAACACTCGTTCTTTCTTGGAAATTTTGGCCAATCTCCACAGAATTTTAGTGCATCCAGTCCAGAGAATGCTTTTGGGTTTTTAAGATCTCTCACTCTCTTTTTTTTTTCTTAACTTTCGATGGGCCATAAGAAGAGGATCATGGGGAGGATGCCCTTGATAGATCATCAAAAATACCTACTGCCTGTTCACGGGTTACGAAACCATAAAATAAAAAAAGATACATGTATTCAGATTTTACGTTCTTTGTTATTTTCCTTCTTCTCTTGATTTGTTGTAAGAAGAGTAAAGATCCCAAAGAGAGTTGCAGGGGGGGGGGGACATGCAGTAACGAGGAAAAGAGGAGTCATTGATGTCATTACCGCCTCTTAAAAAGCTAAAAATCAAAAGGCCTATAAATAATCTCTTGTTTTATTTTTGCAATTTCCAATGGAGGAGGGGGGAGTGTGTCATGTGACGGGAGGTCGTGTAGGAATACTACTTACTACCATGAATGAAACTGATAAATGGATTGGAGCTGCAACTCGTCGTTAGAATGTCTGTCTCCAACTCCGGGAACCCATCTCATCCCTCCCCCCTAGAAACAAGGGGAGTGAATGGAGGACTGACACACTCCCAAGGGGGACCTGGAGCTGGTCTGATGTGTTTTTTTTTTTTTTTGTATTTCACCCACGTTTTTGTTGATGTTTGTTTTTGTCACTTGGCTCTCGAGCAGAGGGGAAAGGCTGTTTTTAAAACTTTCATGGAACCATTTCTGGAGTAAAAAAAAAAACCAATATCATTAAAAGAGGAGGAGGAGGAGGAGGAGTGGGGTCAGATGTTTCACCAAAAGGGTTTGGACTGGTATTGCAGAAGAAATGCAGGGTCCCCCAGCCAGCCACACTCCTAGAAATGGGGCTTCCCTCTCTCTCTCTCTCTTTCACACTCGTGCTCTACTCTGGAACAGAACAACATGGCATGTTTTGTGGCTGTTGTTGTGCTAATAGTAAATGCAAATGCCAATGCCATCTCAGGCCCTTCTCCATTTCCTTTTTCCATCACCCCACCCTTTTTACTTCCCCTTCCGGGTACAATGGTGAAGTGGATAAGAAAGTTCCTTCTTTCCTATTCACGTGTTCGAAAGGGGGTGGGCTGCTGCTGCTGCTGCTGTGAGTGGGGTTGGGTTGTTCAATTCCTTTCCTTTTTTCCCCCCATTTTCTTTCTTTCTTTTGTATTTTTCCATATTATTAGTGTTCTATATGGCAGAAGAGAAGAGAACAGGGCAGAGCAGGAGGGAGGACTGATGATATGAAATCATGGCCAGGAAAAGGATAGGAGGAGAACGTGACATGAACAATCATTTACAATTAGATGTTCAAATGGGCTCACCCTTTCTCGATTTCCCCTCTTGGAGGTGGTGCTGCATCTGCATCTGCTGCTGCTGCTGCTTCCCCACTTATTCTGGTTCTTCCAGCTCGGAAGCCCATCATTTCATTGACCAAGATATATATAGTGTAAAACATGATAATGGCCCTCTTTCATCAACATCATCATCACAAGGTCATTTTTCAAGTTTCTTACCCAAGCGGTTTCTGTAATGGAAGTAATTCTGGAATCCATTATTAGGTGGAGGACAGATAGTTAGGAAGAGGAGTAGCAATGGGTAAAGAACGAGGCGTCTGAATCTGGGGAGGAAGTAACAGGGACTCATAATAATGTTAAAAAAAAAAAGCAAAAGGACAGAATAATGATGGGTGGGTGGGGGGGGATGTCAGAAGGGATGATCCAATTCGGAAAGGGTCTTTGGGTGGAGGGGTTGGATTTCTTGCAGTTTCCCTGTGTTTGTGTGTTTTGGTTTGATCCTGATAAGGTGGGGGGGCATATCGTTTCTGTGATCATCCTTTCTGATAGGTATGATTTGCAATTTTAGGGTGTTTGTTTTCAGGGGGGTCCACATCACATTCAACCTGTTGATAAAACCTCCTCCTTATTAAAGAAGAAAATCGTCTTAGGATTCGCTCCCTATCCTATCCGGACACATTTAAATCCATCCCCGCAGTATCTCTTCATTAGCAGAGGAACTCAGTCCTGGCTGGATGATGATGATGATGGGGGGCTGTTATTTCGTCCTCTTGTGTTGATTTGCAGCCAATTCTTTTGTTCACTTGTTCTTGTCTTTCCTCATCGTTTTTGGGTTTCGTTTTAGAAAGTTTCGATCCTTTCTTTGTCCACACTTGAAAACACTCTGCTAAGACTAAGTCCTATCCTCTCCCTTAAAATTATCTCCCCTCAGCATAGGGGGGCGTGCACGTTCAGAGTGCTGTTCTTATTAATAATGTACTGAATTCAATGTAACAAGAGATGCAGATTAACATTGGAGACTGAGGAAAAAGACACCCACCGGGACGGTACGTACACGTAACGGTTACGTAGTTTACTAATTACTACTATTTTTTTTTAGTAAATTTTACTAAAAGTTGACCGTTACTAACAAAGTCAACGCGAAATTAGTAAAAAATGTAGTAAAATTTACTAAAAACTGATCTTTTTTTAGTAAAGTCAACGCAAAATTAGTAAAAAAGTATTAAAATTTTACTACTTTTATACTGTTCAAAGCAGTTCAAGTTTACTAATTTTGTGCTGACTTTACTAAAACATTTTCGTTAGTAAAGTCAACTCAAAATTAGTAAAAAAAATACTAAAATTTACTACTTTTTTTACTAAATTTTGCGTTGACTTTAGTAAAAAAAGCACATTTTTAGTAAAGTCAACGCAAATTTAGTAAAAAAAGTAGTAAAATTTACTATTTTTTTTTACTAATTTTGAGGTGACTTTACTAAAGGAAATGTTTTAGTAAAGTCAGCGCAAAATTAGTTAAAAAAAGTAGTAAATTTTACTACTTTTTACCGTACGAATTAAGCCGATAGTTAGTAATTGTTTACTAATTTTGGTGTCATTTTTAGTAAAAAAAACTCTTCAGTCAGTAAAACTGTTAGTAAAGTTTTACGTTTTTAGTAAATGTTTACTAATTTTGACATGTTTTTACTAAAAAAGTTAGTAAACTGTTACTAAAAAATGAATGTGTTTACTAATGAATTTACTAATTAGAACAATGTTTCCAAACCTATTTTTGATGTGAAATTACCGATTTATCCTTGTTACTAAACTTATTACTAATTTACTAAACAATGTCATTCCCTCCAAAATTTTTTTTTTAGGTTTAGTAGTTTCAAGGGGGGAAGGGAGGGAGTATTGATCTCGACAGATAGGTGGCGTCCCTCCAAGTCATGACCCTCAAGCAGCTTGGGAGATCGCCGCTCTCGCCATCCTCACCGCCGTTTCCCAGTACTCCGTTATTTTCATTTCCCCCGCCTTCGCCGGTCACATTGGCGATCTCGAGCTCTCTACCGTCTCCGTCTCCGAGAACGTCTTGGAGGGTTTCGTCTATGGCGTCATGGTCAGTTCCTCCTACTACTACTTGTTCGTCCTCTAATTCCCCGTGATTTTCTTTTTCAATCATTCATTCTTGAGGTTACTTTTTTGTACCAAGCAGCTGGGGATGGGAAGTTCCCTCGAGACGCTCTGCAGCCAGGCCGTCGGAGCTAGCAAGTCTCACATGCTTGGGATCTACATGTGGCAATCCTGCATCATAACCTTAGTTACTGCCCTCTACCTCGTCCCTGTTTATGTCTTTTCGTCCCCCCTGCTCCAGCTGTTCCGTCAGGACAAGGAGATCACCGAGGTGGCCGGGAAATTCTCTGTATGGGTGCTCCCCCAGATTTTCGCTTACGCCTTCAATTTCCCCATCCAAAAGTTCCTCCTGTCCCAGACCAAGGTCTGGGTCATGACCATTATCTCGGTGGTGGCTATCGTTTTACACCTCAGGTTGAATATCGTGTTCATTAATTGGCTCAAAATGGGCCTGGTGGGAGTGGCTTTAGCTGGGAATATATCCTGGTGGTTCATAGTCATTGTGCAGTTCGTATACGTGACCTCAGGTCGCTTCCCGGAGGCTTGGACTGGCTTCTCTTTGCTTGCTTTCAAGTCCTTGACTAGTTTCATCAAACTCTCCTTAGCATCATCTGCAGTTATTTTTATGGTTAATGAACGCGGTTAAAGACTCGGTACTCTCACCGCAATCTTGGAGCTGGCATTCTGCCTCAAAACATTTACCTGCACTCAGTTCTTGTTCAGGTATGCCAACTCTTTGTTTTTGTTCTTATTCTTATCACCCTTATCTTCTGCACAAGTCAAGATCTGTCTGATCTGATCTCAAAATTTTTAATTTGTTCAAGGAGTGCTCTACGTGTCAAATTATGTAATGCAGATAGGACTTGAGCCTTGTATTACATTTCATGTTCAACTAGTTGTTGATGTGCAAGGTGATTTCATGGGTTTTTTTATTATGGTATGACTCTTAGCCTCCAATCAACCCGATCAGAAGTTACAATCTCGAGAAATATTGAATAATGTGTATGGAATGTTAATTACAAGGTAATGTATCAAAATCAAGGGGTTGATGGTGCATGACTTCTTTATAAACTATAAAGCCTTAAACATATGGTTTTGAGTTGTCTTTTGCTGGAAATCATCTTTGGAAATTGTAACGTGGTTGCCCAGTTGATTGCCTAAACTATCGAAAGAGATTCAGCCCTATCCTCTGCAATTCACAGTAGTGCTGACAATGCGAAGCTTCTTTTATGGCGATAAATTTACCTTTTCCCATTATTATTTGCACTACTGTTTTGTTTACATATTTTTTTCTCAAAGTTAAGGTCAAGGTAATTTGTAATGTTAAAATGCAACTTTTTTAATGATATTTGCAAGTATAGAGTGGCATTGTAGGTCCACCTTCTCATAACGCTCTTACCTAGCAGCAACGCTTGCGATGATTGATTGCACTTATTTTTTTTTTTTTTAAGCAATATCTTGTTTGCTAGAATGTCAGATTTCAGTTGTGGTTTGTTGACGGTCATTGTAACTTTACTCTTCTTAATTTCAGAGCTAGGCCAGATATTTGCAAGCACTTGTCTCTGAATGCTTGTTTGTACATTTTTATATGATTTAATGCTTCTTTTCTTTGATAGAAGTAGAAACAAATGCAGACAAATATGAGAAGTCCCCTATATAATGACCACCTTTTCGCCACTATTTGTGTATTCAGCGGCATATATCTGGCAAGTTACATATTGGCAATATCCGTAGTCAATGCATCCATCAATGACCCTGGCCTGGTTTTGCTTACATTCCAGGATGCAGTGTTGTTGATTGAGCAGGTGAGATTCTTCAGTATTTGTGGTTCTTCTTTTTTTTTTTAATTTATTGTGCTGATGTTCTAATATCACATCTGACTACGCAACATGGCTAATGTGTATATTCATCAATGTAATTCATCATAATTTTATTATTAGCTTCGATCATGCATCCATGGGTCTTTCCCTACTGTTGGCAGACTCCGAAACTTTCTGTCTTCGCTGTTTACTTTAGAGCTTTCTTCAGGGGATATTTGTTCTGTTTCTGTCGTTCTCCACAGAGTTTGATGACATGAACTATGCATGTGATCAGGGTGTGATTGATCCAGCATTCTCCGAGCCTCGGTCTCCTGCAGCGTTTTGCTTCTGTCTTCAGATTTCAGGGGCAAATGCCCTTCCCACATCTTTTCCAGTCCTCGGAAACGGTGGCACATTAGCCCCACCGGCGAAACTTTCTCGAGGGAAATGCACGACCACGGCAATGCTTCTAGACACAATCAAAGATGTGGAGGTTGCAATTTCAGGCAGAAAAGGTCGAACAGGAACTGCTGCAGGTGATGTGGCCTTCGCAAACGGGAAGAAGAATTTGGTGTCTGTACCTAAGCGATACAAGCGTCGGTTATCCAAGCTTCCCAACACAAGCGATACAAGCGTCGGTTGTCCAAGCTTCCCAACCCTGAAATCTACCAACAGTACAAGTTCTTATTAATCTTCACCGTCGGCTGAAAAACAAAATGCTTTCATGTTCTGCTTGACGAGTACCTGAAGGGTCAGTTCAGGGAACTTGCTAGTTTCCTCGACAACAATATTCCTGTCCCACTTTTGATTCAAAATCTCAACCCAGCCATCATCGGGAACCATAGCCGTGCCGTAGGTAATCTTTGTCCTTACAGACATGATCGTTATGTCAGGAGTTAAGAGAGGCTTCTCCTTTCTTACCTCATTGTACAGGGTCAATGACCTTCCAGTTGAGAATACGAGCAAAGAGTCATGACGATAGTAGAATTCCCACAAAGCATTGAACCTGAGCAGAGAGAGATTTTTAGGGTCGTGATGGTCAACCTGCCCAAAGAGATCTTTGGACTCACCTAAGTCGATCGAAATTAAAAAAGAACGAGCTTCGACAAAACATGGTTACCATAGTATGATCAAGATCTGACACTATCATGAGCCGAGCCGGAGCGCTTAGACGATCCATTGTTGCTGGCAAATATCTAATGGAAAAGGAACAGGGAAACGCTCAGACTTCAGTTGGAACAAAAACAAAAACGACCCAACAATAAGCCAAATCTTCATACTTCCTGAAGGACCCTAATCACCCATCTAGAGCCAAAAGTGATGAACCAGACAAATTCTCGTGGAAATCAACCCCTGTAAACTAGAATTGCAGCATCCAATACATAGTCGGATCATTCAAAGATTTCTCGCAGGCAGACTTCAACAAAAGAATGGCATAATCATCCACACCGCAGCATAATTAGGCCTCTCAAGACCAGTAACCTCAATCTAAGCATGCAAATATCATTGCGGCATCGCGGAACCAAATTAAACAACGGCTTCAAAACCGAAACACCAGCGCATGAAAGGCAAGCGGAACGACCCACCACGAGATGACGACAAACCCAGGAGATCAAGAAGCGATTTCTTCACAAAAACTATCGCTGCCAAGAAGAAACATGATCCACAAGCCAAAGTCACAGCCCCAGTCAACTAAAACTACAAAGAAACAAAAACTCAGGACGACTACCGCGAATGTAAGGTTACCTCCGTACCACTATCACGGGTCCGTAGCGATAACAAGATCCCCAAACAAAAACTCAGGACGACTACCGTGAATGCTACGGAAGACGGATTCCAGAAAAAAAAACCAAATCACACATTATACCCTAATCACCTCCACCCTAACTATAAAACCCACATTACTGCATCGGAGGAGACGGGTTACGCTTTGAGGTTTCAGAACTTACCCATTACACGATTAGGGTTTCAGGCCCCCAAACCCAGAAAAAACAAAGGGGAAAACGTAAGTGGAGGAACACCTGAAGTCGTGGTGATCACAAGCAGAAGAACTGCCCCGACTTTGACTGCAACACGAAACGCAGCGGCCAGAATAGGTACGAAGAGGAGGAAGCGGACGATCGACGGGGAGGTCGAAGACTTTAAACGAAATGAGGAGGAATGACCTCCAAAATTAGTAATATGTTTAGTAAATTAGTAATAAATTTAGTAACCAGCTAAACCGTTAATTTCTCCGGCAGCCAATTAAATGCGGATCTTTGATCAAACTTAGTAAAAATTACGAAATTGCACCGAAATATTAGTAATTATGTTAGTAAATTATTTACGCAGTTGTACTTAATACTTCCAAAATTAGTAATATGTTTAGTAAATTAATAATAACTTTAGTAACCAGGGTAAATATGTAATTTCACATCAAAATTAGGTTCGGAGTTAGGTTTGGAAACACTATTCTAATTAGTAAATTTATTAGTAAAACACCTTCATTTTTAGTAACAGTTTACTAATTTTTTTCGTAATATCATGTCAAAATTAGTAAACATTTACTAAAAACGTAAAACTTTACCAACAGTTTTACTAACTGGAAGAGTTTTTTTACTAAAAAAGACGTCAAAATTAGTAAATGATTACTAAATATCGCCTCATTTCGTACAGCAAAAAGTAGTAATTTTACTAATTTTGCGCTGACTTTACTAAAACATTTTCGTTAGTAAAGCCAACTCAAAATTAGTAAAAAAAGTAGTAAAATTTACTATTTTTTTTACTAAATTTGCGTTGACTTTATAAAAAATGTGCTTTTTTTACTAAAGTCAACGCAAAAATTAATAAAAAAGTAGTAAATTTTACTACTTTTTTACTAATTTTTGCGTTGACTTTAGTAACGGAAATGTTTTATTAAAGTCAGCGCAAAATTAATAAACTAGAACTGCTTTGAACAGTAGAAAAGTAGTAAAATTTCCATACTTTTTTACTAATTTTGCGTTGACTTTACTAAAAGAAAACCAATTTTTAGTAAATTTTATTATATTTTTTACTAATTTCGCGTTCTATGCATACGTAAAATAAATAAATAAACTCCTGATAAATATTTTGGCTTGTGAGAGGATAGCATTCTTTCTTTTGCTTGGGTGAGCAACAGAAGCATCATCCAATTTCACCCCCACCGAATATTCCAAACCTAGTTGACGTACTCACTCTCCTCTAGTTATAGACTGTACCAAAAGTCATGGAGAGTCCTCACTCGCTTCCTATGTTCTTCAACATCCTTCCCGAATTTACGAACCTAGCCATCACACCGCAGAAGAAGAGTTCTCCCAACAGCTCTCTCCATTTCATGTAGTTCCAGCAACCTTTTCTCTGGATTACACAAGCCTACAGAAAAGAAAAAAACAAAGCACTACAGACTGAGACCGACCCCATGACAAAGCATACTTCCAAAAAAAATAATAATAACAGGTATATTCAAGTTGTAATTCCAGCCAGACCAACTTCAGCGATAGCAGATTCAATTTTCTCCAGCGCCTACATAATTAGCGAGGATTTAGTATACCAAACCTGAGCATTTGGGAATATCCCACACGGCAATGGATGATGGGGTACACTCTGCTTCACAAAGTCCTTTGTTATTTTCGTGTCTGACGTTCATAGCAAGCATCCATGCACAGATCGTGACGTCTTCGTTGCTGAACATCCGGAAACCGTCGAAATTCCATGACTTGGGCGTCAGACAACACAAAGGGGAAACGCTATTTATCTCGTTTCCAGTCAAAAGGAATAGAAGGAGTTGGTGGGCAAAGCCAAATTCCCGATGGTCTTCCAATCAAACCAAATTCAGAAAAGCTTTTATCACAGACATGCATGACATGGTAGCTACTTCCTCCTTTTTGGTTATAGAATAAGATATCTCAGTATCGGAGGCAGCAGTTCTATTGGCAGAGTCAAATAACCTGCCTGTTGTGTCTCGGAGCAACCAAGCTCTCAACTACAACCGCGGAGAGAGCGTAAACCGGACCATAAGCATGGAAGAAGTATTCCTTCCCAAGAATATCTCCTAGGTGTTCATACCTGCAAAGTAACTGTTAACAATCAAAAATTCAAGATAAAAGGAGTGAGAGATGTCTGAATTAAACAGATGTTTCATTAGTCACTTGGTCTCCTTTACGTGGAAAAATATTTGCTTAACTAAAACAATTAACCCCGAATAAGATAGCTTCTGCATGCTGTGAATGAATAAACCAAACAAGAAAGCGAGTGGTTGCCCACCGTGTCTGTTCGTAATACTCAGCGAGTTTGGCCAAATCTTTCATCAGAAAGAGTGACTAACCATTTAAGTCTTGGATTACTGAAAACGGCCCCTTCTTCATGCACCCAAGATAAATTTGGGAATGTGTCCTTTCCTTTGTCAAGAGGAGGGAAAGCCTATCTAAAAGATGTGTTTTTGAGGTCATACTAGAATTTCATGAAAATGACAGGAGCCAACAAATTAACTATTCAAGCTACGATAGCACATTTTTAGGCCTGAAGAAGCAGCAAATACCTGGCCTTAGGTATATGTCATCGTTGGCTTTTACGTGAAACTTGGAATCGTAGAGTGCGCAAGCATCTTTGAAGAATGCTAGCCTGAATTTCAGAAACACGATGCTTAAACCGTCAAGCTCAAGACAAATTCCTGTTTACATACAAAGCGAGACAAACGATGCAAATCGACATTTACGTTTTGTTTGGGAGCTTACTATACTCCTCTTCCATATCTAAAAGCAGGAAATCATCGTACTCTGGTACTTCCTTCCTCAATTCAGACATCTTTGCACTGTCCTTGGTCTTTCCAATTACAAACCTAAAAGCTACTCCCGTAGCTTCTTCAAGACTGCAGTGCGAGACAAGACATGTAAGTGGGCCATCAGGAAGCCAAAACGGAAAATGATAGCGAAATGCATGGACCATTTGTCAACCACGGCGCTTCAATCGATTAGTTTTGGTTCCAGCACGCAACAAATGCCCTTCAGAAGCCTTGTCTCAAATCAGCCGATGCCTACCGTTGCAATCCTTCACGATCGGCCGGCATCCATGTCTTCCTCAGGGACCTTCGTCACCCGACGGATCCGAACCCCGTCTGAATCCCAACGAAAGCCATGACCTTATGCCTCCGCCTTATTTCTACACCCTCGCGTGCGACCAGCTTCCCGCAGCCGCCATCGCTCCCTTCGCCTTCCAAGAGCACCTTAACTGACAGCGGCTGGCCCGTGTGACACTCGATCGGAGTGAAAATGGAAGAGAGTCCGACGAGGAATCCGGAGAAACCGATCAAGAGGAATAAGGATATGATGAGGATGGTCCATACGCGGCAGGAGCGGTGTGGTTGCCTGGTCGACGACAGACGCGTGGCGGAGGATCGACCGGCCTGAGTTGGTTCGTTATACAATCCCTCACTCCTTGCCCTTGGGAAGTAGCGAGAAAAGAGGAAAACGTTTGACGGTTTAGGCAGAAGATAAAGAAAAAGGAGGGAAGGAAGGAGGAAAAAGTCCAGAGGCTGTTATTAAAATTTCCTCTTCGTTCTTCCAATCCCAGCAGAAAACTAACAGAGGTCTTTAAGTTCTTCCTCAACTACATACAGCTCCAGGGAGGGATATATCATCGTCTTCTTCATCACATGGGCTAAACCAATAATAAGCAACTTCTAACTAGCTTAGATTTTACCCACTGGACCATTAGAGATTTGTTTACCCCCTCCCGGCGTACAAACATTCCGTCATAAAAGGACCTTCTCCGGACTATCACCGGCTTCGAAAATTGGTCCCCCTAACAGCTTCCCCCTCCTAAACCAACTACAAGAGGATCCTCGCCCATGATAGGCGGTGGTTCACCTACGGCTACACTAGAACAGCTATTGCCGACCACAGCCTCCGACATATGTATTTTCAGCTGGAGACCCACCCCATACTGTCTGATCGGCTTTGGCCCAGGAGTTCGTTTCTTCTGTCAATCCCACTCTCGCTGAGGGAGTCAGTTCTGCTTCCAGAGCACAGCAGATCTTGGAGGGTAGTTCTGCCCCAAAACCTTCTGCTTCCAGACCACAGCAGATTACGGCAGATGGCACGGCTTCAGAAACACGAAACACCACATTTAGGTCATCAGCTCCACGAACAAATCGAACTCATACAAAATAGACGGGACTCGGCTCTTGAAGAGAAATACTCATGATGTAACAGACCTGGTCTTGTATAGAGTGTTTTATTCAGCAATACAGTCCCAGGGAAGACCATCAGGTTTATCTTGTTGAGAGAATGCTTCTCGTCGTCTCCCAAAAGTTGAAAGCCAAAACCGTTGGTCCACGTTTCTATTAACTGTGGGACGGCAGCTATCACGAGTTTTTCCACCTTGACAGAAATAAGTAACTGCAAGCACCATGACAGCAGGGAGATTAGAAACCACTAGTTTGGATCGTTGCAAGTCACAGGCTTCCGGCACAAAGCCTACCTCTTCGACAGCAGTCATCAAGCGTCGACACATTCCCTGTCTCCTGTACTTGCTGCACGTTGCAATTAGTGGCATCTCTGCAACGGCTACACCATGCACTCTGATAAGAAGCAGTGGTTGGCTAAGTGTCAGACAATGCAGTACAACTTTTTTATGCGGGATAAAAGAGTAAACATCACGTTGAAAGGTACATCTTTTTTTCCCAGGCGAAAGTTAAGGCATGCTGTATCGGTCAGGATGGCGAAAATGATTAACTCCCTCCCTCAGTTCAATACGGATACCAAGATGCATGTAACGTATATTATTGGGAGTTAGTTCCTTCTTCTCAACTGAGTAATGTGGATGCTCCCGCAAAGGAAACTAATTATGATTAACCAGCGGGTGCATTAGGCCATCGTTCAGTTATGTCCAGATGTTAAAATATGTCATGTCTCCAGACTTTACGATATATGTAAGATAAATCATACTGAGCACATTCCCCCATCCAAAGAACTCGTGAAATACCTGATTGATGCAGCAGCAATCAACACGTCATCATTCTCCAGGACCACCGTATAAAAGTTATCGAAATTCAGCCTTGCAAAATCTGACCTGTAGATAATAGAAGAGTAAAAGACGATTCATACTGCGGGGCTATCACGTCATTTTGGATTCTAACTGTAAGAACAAATTACGGATTACTTGTCCGAGTTTCATAAGCTTTCCAAGATTACCGGACAAACTTTCAAGTCACAAAACAAAGAGGATCTCTTATCATTACGAACTGTCCATTAATACTGATTCATAGCCGTGATAAAATCCAAGCATTGCATGTCATAGCACAAGGAATGTGAAAGCAGCAACTTTTAAGAAGCACCGCAACATAGACTACTCAAATCCAAGCGGCCCTTCAGTCATACACAACTTTCTGAGAAGTATGTTCACTTTTCCAGCTATGACAAATTTATGAGATAAACTGCACTGGCCAGATCACTAAGAAAAGAAACAGCCATCATATTAAATGCAAACTTAAAAAGCAACCACCACCTTTGGCTGAAAACAGAAAAGCTTGCAAATGTCAAATTGGATAGAGTCCAAGAGATAATTGAGCAATATAAATTAAAAGCCAGATTATCTTCCAAAAGCAGGTGGCACATTTAAAGAAAAACAAGTCCACTGGCAAAATTTCACGCTGTTTTAACACAAGAAATGTGAGCTCTCGGAGAACAACATGGGTACCTTATCAAAATTTATGTGTTTTTTAAAAACCAAATGGTTGGTTCCAAGACTCCAATCATTTTTTTTTTTGGTAGTGAAAAATGTAGTGAAAGACTCCAATCATTACCCCCAATTATACAGAACATGAGGTATCATGTCAATGCCAGTCCTTGGGTCCACCATCGACAAAAAGCATTCCTCCATCAGAGAAAGAGCAACAGCAAGTTTGGAGTTACATTCCGCCTTAAATGCAAACTTTTCAGCAGAAGGGAATTTTAAGTCATCATGAAAGCATCTAAGCAGAATCCATGAATAGCCATCAGCTATGTGATTCATGAGACCAACGTGAGAACGGAGCACTGAGTGAACCTACAATATTGGACACAACAAATAGTCAACTCACACTCATTCCTTGCCATCAAATGAAAGAAAGCAGCTTCTACAAGGAGAAATTTATCAGCAACGATATTTTTGGACAACAATAACATTAACATATTCAAAAATTAATCCCACTATCTAATCTTACGTCGAATTTTGATGGGAAGAAACAAGAGAAAAATCAAACGAGCTTGTCCCAATTACCTGACGGCAACTTTCACCACAGAAACAACCATCCACAGCAGCTTGATTTCCATTCCTTTGCTTCAGACAGGACCTGTGATCTGTTGACAAGTGACATTTCCTCATCTTAATATGACATAATTAAAATGTCACATAGCTACAAAAGATACCATCTAGATTCTTGACCAGCCAACTTCTTATGATGATTCACAACTCATTCCACAAATCAAACATGATTACATCACCAACTCTGTCCCTGCTCATGATCTTGAAAAATGCAGAGCATGTGAGAAGATATTTAGATACTCATCATCTAACAAATGCATTTTAAAAGAGACTAAAGAATATATTAATCTTAAAGAACAAAACTCGGCCCCGTAAATGCTTGAATTATCAAGAGCTTTTTGATGATGTAAAAGAGGAGAAAGATTGTGAATTACATTTGTGTTCACACTGCAAGCACTTCATTGCATCTGAGGAAGTTGTGGGCTTCAGATCATCAACTAATTCCTCACAAATCCGACAAGTACAACTAGGGCAATACCAATTTCCCTCGGGAAGCTCCTGTTGGAATAGACGATAAAATGGCCGGTGTCATTTGGTGATCACATGTTTAGTGAATTGTGTAAGCCCGTAGAATTGATATCAGCAATTGGTTTAGGTAGCCAAGCGAAAATTTTAATAATGTGTTATCTTTTATTAAATTTGGAACTTATAGGCATGCAAAATGGGAGAATCTTGAGAAAAAAATTCAAGCTGACAAGCATACTACCCAGGAAGTGTGTACCTTAGTCAACAAGCAAGACTGGTGATAAGTAGCAGGACAGTTGTCACAGCATATCAGCTCTCCAGCATCACCGCACACTGCACACAGATCATCATTACAATCATTTTCATCGACCTGAACAGCTACCATTGCATTTTTTCTCGTCTTGTGTTCTGATGACCAAGCCTCAAGTGCACATAGGGAAAATGGCCCACTCTCTTTCATGAAAAGATTCAAGCAGATATTGCTTGACATAAACCCTGAGTGAACCTTGAATTGAGAGACTGATAGCACCTGACTGCAACACTTGCAAATAATGCCATCCCATGTGATAAGACCGTCCTTAATTACAGTGTTATCTTCCAGGTCACGATACTGGATAACATCATTTGGGGATATCACTCCAGCACTGATGAGCCAGGATAACACCGTTCTAGCACCTAACAATGACCATTTCTTCTCCATCAATAACTTGCTTGCCTTGGCCCAACTCCGGGGAAGCAGTCTCCATCCATCCCTTTGATCCTTAAGCATCCTTCTTGCCTTCAGCTTATGAGCTTTCCTCTCAGGCGTGGACTGGGAAGCAAATGGGCTGCCTGCATCGTTTTGCATCAGGACGGATGCCAGAAGGTCGTCATCCCCTATACGACATTTCCTCGATCTCTTCGCTTTACCTTTGAATTTAGTAGTACCTCCAGGACCCTTCTTGTATTCCCTTTTCTTCTTGATATCTTTATTGCATGGTAAAAGAGGTAAGGACTTGTCACTCTGCTTACCACCTTTTATGGTTCTCTTGATATCTTCATCTTCGTCTGAATGATCCAGAAGACCGCCACTTACAACCAAATCCAGAGCATCAGCACCAGGAAGGGATGTCTGCCTAAAGAAGCCATCGTCGCTAGAAGTAGTTGACTCAATTTCAGATATACGCTTCGATTTCCTTCTCATTTTCTTCTTTGACAAAAGATCTTCTGCAGAGCATTGTACATACCTTGTTTTGTCATGTCCACATTGCCTGACGACCTCTAAAGCTCCAAAGCAAGATCTACCAGGTCCATTTGCTTGAGCAGAACGAGTAAGTGCACGACTGTCGGAATTTTTGTCCGAATTAACCAATTTGGATCTTTCGCGCAGTGAACTGATAGATGTAAAATCTCTTTGGAAGAGAGAAGGTCGACATTTTGAAAATTGTTGCACAGACGTGGGCAATTTTCTAATATGTTCTGCATTCTTGTCGTCTAACCCCTCATTTCCCATCTCCCAAGTGACAATGGAAGTGTCTTCATCCACACCTCTGGCATCTCCTGCACCAAGCGCCATGCCTGATTCATCAAGACAGCGGAGACTTTCCTTGCAATAATTCCCTCGTTTAGGAGCTCTTGTTTCACCAGGCACAATCCCAGTATCCCCTGCAGTTGTACGAACATTGTGGCTTTGATGTTCAGACAAAACAACAGAACCGTGATGCCCAGGAGCATGTAACACTGTATTTACACGTGAAAGTTCATTTAGATCTGAGTGCTTACCAACGAAATCATTTGATATCCAAGTCAATAACTTCACAGATGCATTAGTCGTCAGGCAGCGTCCTCGGTTATACCGTCGGCCAGAAGCACGAGTGCTTGTCTCTGCACATAGAGCAAGCACCTTACTATCACTTTTTCGGTTTTCAGACAAGTTTCTCCCTCGGTATGGATCTCTGTTCAGAAATTTATCTTTCCAATCCGAAGTCGCATTTTCTTTATTTCCAGGGGCACAACTCCAATTTGCCTTTACAACTTCACCTTTCCTTAGGGCACCAATCTTCTTATCAATGAAGAACACGGTTATAAAGGGATCTAAAAGAATCCACCTACGAGCCAATGCATTTGATTCCACTGATGTCGTAAACTCATTTTCTACTCTAGCCAAGGCGCATTTTACATCTGAAAAGAACATGCCAAAGTTTTCCCATTCTTTAGTGTCTTCCTCCAGCACTATACCTGAACCACCACCGATTAACATGTCTCCACATATCCTCCAAGCTCTACAAAGTTCACGAACTGACCTACCACCTGGCGATTTATACTTGTACTCTTCAGCCTGTCTACAGGGTCTTTTATGTTTTGTAACTAGCCATCCAGCAGTCTCAAGAATTTCTAAAGCATGCTGATGGAGAAGTTTTCTACACTCTGCAATAGAGCATGTCTCCAAAGGATTTTCTGGAACCCTAAGCACAATCTCCATGCATTCAGGTACTCTTTCCTCCGAGAACAAGGGAATTCCTGAAGTCTCCTGCACATTGGCAGGCAAACCTGTGGCTAGGAGTCTGGTTGCAAAGCTCTCCTGGGAAACGGGTGAAGCAGCAGCTTTACTTGTGATAGCTTCCCTGACAACATTTCCATCCCCTGGAGATTTAGAGTCCACAAATCCTATCTTCTGCGGAGCTGCACCATCTTTCAGCAGCATATGTTCTTTCATCATACACCAATTGTACGCAATGCCCTGGTTAGATGATTCCACCAAAAGGAATTTATCTACGGATAAACTGGTTTCATCGGGAGTCGATAATATCAGGCAGCTGCTGCCAGATGGAAGAGAAGAAAACTGATTCTTGTTTGTAGTAGACATGGCATCAGGACGCACATTGACTGAAGTATCTGTATCCACTTCCCCGACAATAGTTGGACCTTTTTCTGGTGTCTCTAAAGCATCCAAGGAGGACTCTGACTGGCTTTGCACAATAGCATCCTCGCCAGAGCGTGATGACCCACTAAAGTCCTTACAAGACAGGCTACTCAATGTCGAATATTCACTGTTGGAGCTGGTAGATCCACCCTTACCTTTGCTGGACTTGCCTTCATGGAAATTCGATCCAGTAGCAAGCGACCTGAACTAACCTTTGCCATCATCCTTTTGCTCGTTTCCAAAAAATACTTCTCTGACGATGAATAATTCTTTTTCAGGTCCCTCAACACAATCTTTACACAGTTCATCAACTTTTCTTGAAAAATGCATCGCTGTCAAGCAAGAAATACCGAGACACTTGACATCTTCAAATGAACACGCGGAGCTCTTGACTGGGGGAACCGATCGAGGGATTTAAGACTGTACCGGTAGCAAGATAAATACACTGTAAGCTACATACAAGATGCAGAAACAAAATAAGGCCAGAGAAACAAGTGGGCAACTTACATAATTATACACTCAAACCCAAGGGTATGAGGCTGTAGAAATCTCTTCGCTAGGGTAAATGACAGTCATATGAAGCTTCCCTCGCATGATCTGTTACACCAAGGCCCCTTCAAATGGCTCTCTTAAATTTTTTCGTCAAAGAAGCCCGTGTCAAAGTCGTGAAACTGTAATAACTGCAAAAAAGAGCCGCACTTTCATTTTTGGAACTTGTACCTATTGGCTCCTGGAACATATGAAAATTTATGCTTGTGACTGACTTGGTCGAGCAAAGGACAAAAATGCCAGAAAAGTAAAGTATCTCCTGCCGTGTGGACATGACTAAATGACGTAAATTACATCCAGGGGCTTGTGCTTTTATGAGCACCATTACCTGCCTAAACACAGGATCCAAACCCTAAAACGTTCAGGCATGCGACCATTCCGGGTAATTCAATCACAAAAAAAAAACAAAATGGGCCACTTATCGGCATTCACTAAATGCAATAACAACACTCTCATTAGTGAACAAATCACTGGACCAACCATAAATCAAAAGGAGTCAGAAACCGAAAACCCCCGAAAGGAATCAATACATGGCCCATGCACGTACCATGCAAGCCTAACGATCAACAGTGCAAGAGTCATAATAAAGCTCCCAACCTAAAACATTTACAGCCTAACGTGTGGAGTCAGACTATACAAATCGAATTGAATGAATTCCGCCAACATAAAGCACGGCTCCAACAACAAAAAACAACAGCAACGTCAATTCATCCAGAAATGCTAATCCCTAAAGGGAGGATATCGACTAAAAATACCCACCCAAAGAAAAGGTCCAACCCGGAGGAACCCAATTCAACCAAAGACAGAAACCCCCCAACTCAATCACGACCCAGAATTCAGAATAAATCTTACAGAAAAGTGAATGATGGGGGAGGGAAGGGAGACTCACGGGGATACGAGACAATGCAGGCGGGCGATCAAATCAGAGAAACTCAGACGCTAGCCAAGGTAGGGTTGTTCCCCCTAGAAAAAAAAATCTGCTTGGGTTAGTGGGGGAGGGAGCTTCACCACACTCAAACAACAACCACAAAGACGCACAAACCCAGAATTTAGTTACGAAATGTGTGGGCCCACCCCCCCTCCCCCCACTACGGATGGTGCGTTGTGTGAGCGCGCTCGAGTGTAGGTGTGTTTTCTGTGGGAGCTCTCGCTTTTTCTTCCCTTCCGCCCCCACTCCCTCCCTCCCTCTAAAATAAACAGACGCAACGAACGCCTTCTATCTGCCCCCCCCCCCAAGCCCAATCACCCTGGGGGGACGCCCCCTCCTTGTTTAACACTTAGCCTCGTCTTTTCCCATTAAAGCTACGGTAATCATTATCATTATTATCAATTATCATCGATCTGTTAAATTGTTCTCGCCGGCATCACCTTGCTACGACGGGGAGCGGGGTCCATTCCCATTTCTCAAACAGCCAAAAACTTACGGTGGAAATAAGTCAGAAACTCATTGTAGGGGACAATTTATGGGCCTGAAAAAAGCCCGGCCCATATTCTGGTTAGCCCAGACCTGCCCCCCCCCCTCCCCCAACATGTCCCCCCCCCCCCCTCCCACCCACCGCCGAGCCAAGCCGAGCTGCAGCTCGGATAGCCGTGATGGCGTCAGCGTTACGTCATATAAGAATCACTCCCCCGCTCTTCGATTCCCTCCCGACTCTCACCTCCAAAACTCGCCCACACTCTTTCGTGAAGAACAACCGCTCCGCCTCCTCCCTCGCCATGTCCAAGAAGGTTTTCTCCACCTCTTCCCTTCCTTCGTGCTGGTCAAGGGCGTTCCTTGCTTATGCTTTTTTTCGCTCGTTGATTAGGTTTTGGTGCCCGTGGCGAACGGGACGGAGCCCATCGAGGCGGTGGTCACTATCGACGTGCTGCGCAGGGCCGGAGCTGACGTCACCGTCGCTTCCGTGGAGAAACAGCTCCGCGTCGATGCTGCTCACGGCGTGAAGTTGATTGCCGATGCCTTCATTTCCGATTGTGCCGATGCGATTTTTGACCTCATCTCTCTGCCCGTACGTTGATCTGCTCCTAGAAGTCCGTTCTATATGCCTTATCCAGATAATTGTGGCATTTATCCTGTAGCCCGATTGCAAGTTCAGTATGCAAATTGCAAGGTTTTTTCTTTTTTGATGGCGGAGTTGCTCTGTCAAGCATTTCTGATGAGATGCGATGTTTTTTCTCCTCATGATTTCTATGCCTATTGTTGTTTGGTGCAGTTGTTGGCAGTTAAATCCTGAGTTTATACAAGTTCTGATGTTTGTGCGTATGCTTAGGGGGGCATGCCAGGTGGTTCCAACTTGAGAGATTGTAAGATCTTGGAGAACCTGGTCAAAAAGCAAGCTGCGGAGGGACGCCTTTATGCTGCAATCTGTGCATCTCCTGCAGTTGTGCTTGGTTCATGGGATCTTCTCAAGGGAGTTCAAGTGAGCCTTCTGTTTGTTTAATCCGTATCAATTGTAATTACTGGACAAGTCAGATTGATCGTATAGATGCCATCAACAGGCAACATGTTATCCTTCTTTCATGGAGCAATTGTCATCATTCGCTCCGGCAGTTGTCGAATCTAGGGTGCAAGTGGACGGTAAAGTAGTCACTAGTCGTGGACCTGGGACCACCATGGAGTATGCCGTTACTCTGGTTGAGCTACTGTTTGGAAAAGAGAAGGCAAATGAAGTAGCTGGCCCCTTGGTATGAAATTACCTTGTGAAAGTTTGTCCATGTTTTTACTCCTGCAATTTGAAACTTCTTGTTCTTTGTCATTGCCCAACGTGCTCCCCATTTTCTGTTTGCACGAATGTGCAATTAACTGCAGACCATGCATATTTATTGGGCTTATTACCTGCTTGCTGTGAAAATTTTCCGTGCACCCTGCATCCATTCTGTTGTCAAGTCTCTTCCATCTTTGAGTTTCAGGTTATGCGGTCAATTCACACAGATCCATACACAATAGCCGAATTTAATCCTAAGGACTGGACTGCTGATTCAGACCCGCAGGTACTCTTTGTCCTATTATGCTGGATCTTCGATATGTCTTGCAGTTCTTTGCTCGGCTTAATATTTTCCTTCCAGAAAATTGTGTCGTGTGGATATTGGATAGAAAATTTTTTATCGCAGATTCTTGTTCCTATTGCCAATGGATCTGAAGAAATGGAAGCTGTTTTCATAATTGATGTTCTGCGGCGAGCTAAGGCAAAAGTGATAGTTGCGTCTGTGGAGGATAATGTAGAAGTTGTGGCGTCCCGAAAAGTGAAGCTAGCAGCGGATATGCTCCTTGATGAAGCTGCCAAACTTTCTTACGATCTGATCGTGTTGCCTGTAAGGACAGATGACAATTCCTTCTTTTTTCTTTTCATTGTCACTGAATTACGGAGTTGCTAATGCGCCTTATATATTTCATAGGGTGGACTTGGCGGTGCTGAAGCATTTGCCAAGAGTGAAAAATTAGTGAGCCTCCTTAAGAAGCAGAAGGAATCAAGCAAGCCTTATGGAGCAATTTGTGCGTCTCCAGCTCTAGTTCTCGAGCCTCATGGTCTCTTAAAGGTTTGTCGCCTCTGGATCGGTTCCGGAACATATGTTTTGTTGATATTTGCCACTGAATCTTATCTTGCAGCTTGACATACTGTGAGCCATGTTGAGATTTGTTCAGTTCAAGTAATCTCTTCTAGTGTGCTTTCGAACAGGGAAAGAAGGCGACTGCTTTCCCTGCCATGTGCAGTAAGCTTTCTGATCGGAGTGAAGCAGAGAACCGGGTGGTGGTAGATGGCAACCTCATAACTAGCCGAGGCCCGGGGACATCCATGGAATTCGGGCTAGCCATCGTGGAGAAGTTCTACGGAAGAAACAAAGCCCTTGACCTGGCCAAGGTTATGCTTTTCACCTCTCCTTGAAGAGAAAACAAACGGGGGGGGGGGACCCGGGGGGACCCTCGTTATCTCACGCGCTAGAGGATAAAACACGGAGCTTCTGAAGGAGTTTCGTGTGGCTGCCCGTGCCGTGTGGCATGCATGTCGCATGTGTTGTGCTTGTTCGCAGGAACGCACACGCAAGTATACGGGTCGCACAAGTAATAAAGTAGTGAGTAAAAGTCGTTTTCACGGAGATTATTCAGAATAGTTTGCCTTTTATCAATCTAACAAGTCTTAATATAGCCAGTGAAGATTTAATTGTTTAAAAGATTTGATTCAAGAATGAAAGTAATAACTAAATAAAAGCAAGTGTACAATAAATCAATGGATGAGAAAAAACCTAGGACTATGAATCCCTTATTGTTCGTGAATCATCGGCACTATATATTCCTCAATTTTCTCAGTTTTCCGTTTACTAACCACAATTCTTATATTCGTTAGACCTCTCTCGAGTTTATAACGATGAATTATAAATTATCCGTAAACCTATATCTCTATAGCGATGCACGAACAACTATAATCCTCTTAAGTGGCAATTGTTATCTCGGTTACCTACGAGCGTATATCTCTATACCCCTCTGAGTTAACCTGATCTCTCAGACTTAACCTATGTTATATTCTCCTTCTTCTAACCCTAAGTTCCTCGCTCGAGTCTACTAAAGGATAAGAAATCGAACAAATTGGCGATCAACCCAATATGCAAGCATTAAGCACAAGAGAACATAAGCAAACGTAAAACTCCAGAATCGATTCCGAAAAGAGTTTAGACAATCACTACACGAGTCGGTTCATCACCGTCCTAGATAAAAGATTTAGCTTTGCATCATAGCCAACAAGCAAAACAAGAAAAGAAAAGAAAAGATAATCTTCATCGTCTTCTCTGATCCCTCTTCCTTAGCCGTCGTCTAATCGCCTCCTTTTTCCCAACTCATGTTTTTGAACCCTTTTATATCTATGGTAAATCTTCCCTAAAACAACCAGGAGATTTGGAAATAAAATAAAATATCTTCTCGTCTCGTGTGGCTGCACGGAATCCTTGTGTGGCTGCACAAAACTTCCTGTCCACCAGCTTCCCTCTCGACAACTCTACCATCTACCGTCTTGTCACTCCTCCTTCAAGATGTGTTCCTCGACATGGATTTCTCGTCGTATCAACCCCTTTTTCTGCAAAGAACCTCACAAGTGCAAAACATATCCAAACAAACAACTAACCCGAAAATAACATGCAACTAACTATATATGCCAATAAATGTCGGATATCTATCATTAATTAGGCTCCTAAATGAGACGTATAACTCCAATTTCTTAGAGTTATCACACCCCCAAACCTAATTTTTGCTAGTCCCGAGCAGAACGAAAAGATAACAATGCACCTAAAACACTCTAATGCAAGTTAAATCATGGTCATCGGAGTCATCAACCAAGCTCTTTGTTCTCAGATATCAGTTACTCAAATAGCATAGTCAGATTCCTGTCCTTACCCAACTTGCGTTTTGATAACCTCATGTCCCTATCCTCCATCAGCATTTCATAAAAACCATTTTCAACAACCACATTTTTCAGCTTAAAACAAGTCCATCACTCAAATAGCACACTTCAGAAAGATGATTTGCAAAACCACCCCAACACCTCAATCTGCTTGCTCCAGGTATCACAACATTTTCAACTTTTTTTTTGTTTTTTTTTCTTTCTCTTACTCGACTCTAAATGTCTTATCGATAATAATGGAGACTCATGTAACGAGCTTTCGACCAATGACTCCCGAACCAGTTGGTCCAAGGCATTAGGTGATCACGCACCCATCAGATCTAATACTCAAGCCACAACCATCATGACTCACACCACAAGTACTTATTCAGGCATTTTATTGATTTTTCGAACTTTCTTTCTTCTTCTTTTTTTTCCTTTTTTTTTCATTTTTTTTTCGCCTGAACAGCGGTACTCAGAGCCTTGGCAAGAATTTTTTTTTTCTTTTTTTTCTATTTGTTTCACCTAAAGGTTCGCTTCACAAGGATATCGAGGTGGTTCTACTCCTCTCTAACTGCCATGTACTCTAGGAGATCTGGACTTGTTTCAGCTGTAAAAACAATTTCTTCCTAGTTTTGGATAAGGACATACTATCACCTCACACAAGTCAAAGTTCGGACTCTCATCTTTCCACAACTATGATCGTAACCAATTAATCACATCATGGAACACAATTATACCAACTCCGACTGCCTAAAAATGAAAATGCAAAACTAATCTCATGGTGTCGGCTAATCTATCCTAAGGACAATGCAAATGCAATTCCCCCCCCAAACCTAGACGAAGCATCGTCCCGATGGTAAAGGAATTTAAAAAATAAAAGAAACAATTGGATTAGGGGAGACAAGACGTGCCTTAATCACTATCTTCGGATTCATCATTCATGTCGTCGTCATTGTGGGATGGGATGTGTGCAAACGGATCTTCAAGATCGGTGATGTCCACATTTAAGGCTGCCGCAAACCTTTGATTGCACTCGACTTGATAACGCATGAATTTGTCCATTTGATTCCAATGGTGAGCAAGGTCGATGCTTGTTGTAGACGAAGATGCGGCAACACCAGAAGGATTAGCGATATGTTGTTTTGCAGGTTGAGAAATATTACCTTCATCGTCATAATGTTTGTGATAAAAGTCCTGCGACATCTTGTTCAATGTAGCCCCATTAATCGGCTTTGGAGGGTGAAGCAGTTCTTCCTTAACATCCCAAAGCACTCCCGCTCGTCTGCATAATTCAAAAATCATAGCAGGGAACCACATCCCGAGCTTGGGATCCTGCAATGCTTTTGTTAGATGGGAACTTCGGCAATCGGCCAGTGTGGGTGGGCGGGTGTTGGCGGCCGACATGGGTCTCCTCCTTTTTGCTGTTAGAAGAAGAAAATCAAATATTAGAATAGAAAGCAAATGCGAAGGAAAGAAAAGGTCTCAATTCGATTTTGTGATATTTTAAATTTTTTTTTTAATTTTTAAGCAAACGAGGTCGTGCGGCCACACAAAAGTTTCGTGTGGCCGCACAGAACTTTCTGTGGTTGGAACGGTGTTGTCTGTGCGGCCGCACAAGAATTTCCTTGCGGCCGCACAAAACCTTCTGTGGATTAGAGGGCGCCACTCGTGCGGCCACACGAAAATTTCTTGCAGCCGCACATAACTTTCTGTGCTTGCTTATTACCTGCATAAAAAAAATAAAAAAAACTAACATAATAAAGTAAAATAAAATGCGTAAATGAACTAAAATGAAATATTGGGTTGCCTCCCAATAAACGCTTGATTTAACGTCGTCGGCTTGACGCTTGACTATGTTAGGCGTCTTCCATCATGAGTGTTGTCGGGTCCCGGTTGATAACACCACCAAAATAGGGCTTCACTCGGCTCGCATTTACCTTAAACTTGTTTGAATCATCATTTCCCATCAACTCGAGAACTCCGTAAGGTAATACCTCAGTGATCTTGAATGGTCTGGACCAACGAGATCTAAGTTTTCCTGGAAACAACTTAAGACGTGAGTTAAATAAAAGCACGAGCTGACCTGGAGAAAATTTTCGATCTTTGATTTGACAATCATGCCAAGCTTTGGTTTTCTCTTTATAAATTCGGGCATTCTCATAAGCTTCCGTCCGAAATTCTTCCATTTAATTCAGTTGCATAAGTCTATGTTCTCCCGCCGCTGTTGGATCCATGTTAAACTTTCGAATCGCCCAATACGCTTTATGTTCTCGTTCCACTGGCAGATGACATGATTTTCCGAAGACCAACTTGTATGACGATGTCCCAATTGGGGTCTTGAAAGCTGTCTGATATGCCCAAAGAGTATCATCCAATTTGATTGACCAATCATTCCTATTAGTGCTCACCGTTTTTTCCAATATCCTCTTTATCTCTCTATTTGAGACTTCCACTTGGCCACATGTTTGCGGATGGTACGATAATGCTATCTTGTGCTTGACTCCGTACTTTCTCACGAGTGCGGTGAATTTCCCGTTGCAAAAATGTGCTCCGCCGTCACTTATAATGGCCCTTGGTGCTCCAAAACGCGTGAAAATATGTTTGAGAAACTTTAGCACTCCACGAGCATCATTAGTTGGCAATGCAACCGCTTCAATCCATTTAGATACATAGTCAACCGCAACTAAAATATATCTATTCTTAAAAGAGTGAACAAAAGGGCCCATGAAGTCTATTCCCCACACATCAAAGATTTCCACTTCTAATATGTTTTGTAGAGGCATCTCATCCTGACGAGAAATATTTCCCACACGTTGGCAACGATCACAATGGGCAACAAAATTATGAGCATCTTTAAAAATTGTAAGCCAAAAGAAACCTAACTGAAGAATTTTTGTTGCGGTTTTGTGATCGCCGAAGTGTCCACCATATGGAGCCGCATGGCATTGCTCAAGAATCGGCATTATTTCCTCTTCAGGGATGCATCGCCGAATGACCTGGTCTGCACATTTCTAGAAAAGAAAAGGTTCATCCTACATATAAAACTTAACTTCATGTACAAACTTCTTGCATTGTTGACTTGTAATGTCCGGAGGAAGAACGTTTGCTACGATGTAATTTACATAGTCGGCGTACCACGGAGCAGTTACATCAATAGTGAGAAGTTGTTCATCTGGAAACGAATCGTCATTGTTGAATTTGCAGCCACATTTCCCTCTTTCAATCTTGACAAGTGATCTGTCACCTGGTTCTCGGTCCCTTTCCTGTCCACAATAGTTAGGTCGAACTCTTGCAACAATAACACCCAACGAATTAATCTTGGTTTTGCATCAGCTTTAGAAATTAAGTATCGTATAGCTGCGTGGTCAGTATGAATAACAATAGCAGAACCAATCAAGTACGATCTAAACTTGTCAAAAGCAAACACAATTGCTAACATTTCTTTTTCAGTTGTGGTGTAATTTACCTGCGCTGAATCTAGTGTTTTGCTAGCGTAATAGATTGCATGAAAACAGCTCTAAAACAGCTCCTACGGCTATGTCACTAGCATCACACATAAGTTCGAACGGAAGAGTCCAATCTGGAGCTATGATAATCGAAGCGGAGACTAACCTTTCTTTCAACTCAAGAAATGCTTCCATACACTTACTGTCAAACTCAAAAGGTGCATCCTTCTCCAAGAGGTTACATAACGGTTTGGTAATCTTGGAAAAGTCTTTTATGGATCGCCCATAGAATCCGGCATGGCCCAAAAAACTTCGTACTCCCTTTACCGATGTTGGAGGCAGCAGTTTCTCGATTGTCTCCACTTTAGCCTTATCAACTTCAATACCACTCCCAGAAATCCTGTGGCCAAGGACAATACCTTCTCGCACCATGAAATGACACTTTTCCTAGTTTAAAATCAAATTTGTCTCTTTACAATGATTTAGGACAACCTCAAGGTTATCTAAACAGTTTTCAAACGTTAATCCGAATACGGAAAAATCATCCATGAATACCTCAATGGTCTTCTCAATCATGTCAGAAAAGATTGATGTCATACATCGCTGAAAAGTGGCAGGTGCGTTACATAAACCAAACGGCATTCGGCGAAAAGCAAACGTACCATAAGGGCAAGTGAATGTGGTCTTTTCCTGATCCTCTGGTGCAATTGCTATCTGGTTATAACCAGAATAACCGTCAAGAAAACAATAATAACTTTTACCTGCAAGTCGATCCAAACATCTGATCAATAAAGGGAAGTGGGAAGTGGTCCTTGCATGTGGCTGCATTGAGTTTTCGATAGTCCATGCATACTCTCCAGCCCGTGACTGTCCTTGTTGGGATGAGTTCGTTTTTGCTATTTGCAACAACCGTCATGCCTCCTTTCTTCGGCACACATTGTATTGGACTCACCCATGAACTATCCGATATTGGATAAATAATACATGCATCAAACCACTTAATAATTTCTTTCCTTACCACTTCCTTCATGTGCGGATTTAGTCTTCGTTGTTGCTCCACCGTAGGCTTTTTGTCATTGTCCAACACGATCTCGTGCATGCAAAGTGTTGGACTAATCCCCTTGATGTATGCGATTGTCCATCCAATGGCTGTCTTATGCTCTCGAAGCACTTGTAACAACATCTCCTCCTGCTTGTTAGTCAATGATGATGATATAATAACTGGAAGAGTGTTTTCCTTACTCAAGTAAGAGTACCTCAAATGCTCTGGCAACGGTTTTAGTTCTAACTTTGGAGGTTCTTCAATGGATGGCTTTGCTATCGATGAGGGCCGATCAAGAGGTTCCACTCGTTGAAATTGACGTATATATGCCAAATCTCCTTTCTCAATTCCCTCGTCATGTGGTGCATTATTATGCAGCTTTTCTTCCTCTAACTCCAACTCACAAGATTTTAGAAACGTCCCATAAGCTACTTCTTCAATTATGTCTACGTAATTGCACTCATCAAATTCATTAGGCATCTTCATAGCATTATAAATGTTGAAGGTTACCTCCTGGTCATGAACTCTCATCGTCAGTTCCCCCTTTTGGACATAAATTAATGTTCTCCCCGTGGCTAGGAACGGTCGTCCTAGGATGATGGGGATCTCACGATCTTCTTCATAGTCCAAAATCACAAAATCAGCGGGAAATATGAACTTGTCAACCTTCACCAAAACATCCTCCACAATACCCTTAGGATAAGTAGAAGATCGATCGGCTAATTGTAAAGTGAGTGATGTAGGTCTTACCTCACCGATATTCAATTTCTCAAAAACAGAGAACGGCATCAAGTTGATACTCGCTCCTAGGTCGCATAAGGCATGTCCGATAAAATCCTTCCCAATGTTACACGGGATGGTAAACTTACCTGGATCCTTAAGCTTAGGAGGGAGTTTCTTTTGTAAGATTGCGCTGCATTCTTATGTTAAAGAGATTGTTTCATGACCACCGAGCTTCCTTTTCTTCGAAAGAATATCTTTCATAAACTTTACGTAGCTCGACATTTGCTCAAGAGCCTCCGCAAATGGGATGTTAATTTGCAGCTTTTTAAAGACCTCAAGAAATTTCTTAAATTGTTTGCTCGTCAGCGTGTTTTCTAAGTCTTTGTGGGAAAGGAATTTTTGGAACTATAGGAACAGGATTGGTACGTACCGGTTGTAGCTGCGACAAGCTGTTCGGAGTCCTTTCTAGATTCTTCCTCACGTAACCTTATCTCGTCATCTTTCACGAGCATGTTCCTTTTCAGCCTCTTGTCTATCAAATTCTTCTTTCAAGATCCTTTCCATTTCGTAGAGTGATAGCATTTGCAAATTCTCCCGATTTTTTTTGGTTGAGCTCCGTATTGCTAGGTAATGCTCCAAGCGGTCTCATGACCAAAGATCCTGCGATTTGACACATTTGCAATCTCCAATTGTTTGATTGAAGTTGCATGGTCCTTTAACATCAATTCCTGCTCGCTTCCGAGTCTCCTCATGTTGCTTCTGGACTTCTTCATTGCTTGCAAGTACCTGTACTCAGCAAACCCTCAACATTAGGATTTGGGCTCACCTACGGGTTGTCGCATTGGATCTGTAAAGCCTGGTGGTTGGTTTGTTCTTAGTTGGCTTGGATCTTGATAGTCTTGGTTATTTCGCCAAGAGAAATTAGGGTGATTCCGCCATCCTGGATTATATGTGTTGGAGAATGGGTTGTTCCTATTGTTGGCACCCACATAATTCACCTCGTCCGATTCTTGCATTTCCATAACCTGCAAATTAGCACGAGCATTATTAGATGTTTGAGATGAGGTGCGTAATGCAAACCATTTCTTTTGTGAGAGTTTCTAATTGAGCACTGAGAGTGGTTATGGCGTCAAGTTGATGATAGCCTCCTCCTCTTGCTGGTGTTCTTCTCTGGCCATTAGTTTGCCATTGCTTCGAACAATTCCAAAGCATCTTCTGGAGTTTTGTTCATTATTGTACCCCCAGCAGCTGAGTCAATCGTTGATTTGAAGTTGCTCCGCTAACCCATCATAGAAGCTTTGAACCAACATCCACTTAGGTATGTCGTGGTGGGGACATAACCTTTGCAACTCCTTGAATCTGTCCCATGCTTCATACATAGATTCATTGGGTAGTTGGCGAAATGAGGGTGATATCATTCCTTATTTTTACAATCCTGCTCGGTGGGTAGTACTTTGACAAGAAATGCTTTCTGAGATCATCCCACGAGCTGACTGATTCACCGGGCAGCGAATATAACCACGATCTGGGCTTTATCCCGAAGTGAGAATGGAAATAGCCTCAACTTGATTGCTTCTGCGATCATCTCACGTGTCAGGTGCCTATGTGGATCTTCATTTATCAAACCACCAAAATTAGAATTTTCAATCATATGAATCATAGATGGCTTAATCTACAAACGTGTCTGCTTGTATTTCTGGACGTAGGAATCCTGCATGTTTTTGTGGAGTTGGTTGTGCATATTCCCGCATCGTCCGTCATTGTTGCGGATCTTCAACATTTTAGACGATTATTTGCGTTCTCCATTGATTTCTTTTGACCCTCTTCTCAATATCCAAAAAGTTCACTCAATCTCAGGGTCAAAGAGTAGCTCGTTTTACAACTACTACAGTGTCGGCATACGCCCTGCGAAATGTAAAATCGGTGACTAAATTTAAAGCACTTGATAATGTGATAAAATAATAAAACAAAATAAATTCCGGCACAATTCACCCCCCGGCAACGTGTGCCAAAAACTTGTTCGCAAGAAACGCACACGCAATTGATACGGGTCCGGACAAGTAATTAATGTAGGAGTGAGTAAATGTCGTTCCCTACGGGAGAGATTGTTCAGAATAGTTTTTGCCTTTTATCAATCTAACAAGTATTAATCAACGCCATTGGAAGATTTAATTGTTTAAAAAGCATTTGATTCAGAATGAAAGTAGTAATAACTAAATAAAAAGCAAGGCTGTACAATAAAATCAATGGATGAAGAAAAAAACCTAGGTAATAATGGAATCCCCAAATCGTTCTGTGTAATCATACGGCACTCTCTCTATCCTACAATTCTCTTAGTATCCCGTTTACTAACCACAATTCTTATTGCTTCGTTAGACCTCTCTCGTAGTTTGTAACGATGAATTATATGATTATCCGTAAGACCTATATCTCTATAATAGCGATGCACAAACAACTATAATCCTTTTAAGTGGCAATCTGTTATCTCGTTTTACCTACACCTACGAGCGTATATCTCTATACCCTCTGAGTTAACCTGATCTCTCAGACTTAACCTAGGTTATATATGATCCTCTTCTAAAACCCTTAAAGGTTCCTCTCCCACGAGTCTACTAAAGGATAAGAGATCGAACAAATCGGCGATTTCAACCCAATATGCAAGCATTAAAGCCACAAGAGAACAAATAAGCAAACGTAAAACTCCAGAATCGATTCCGAAAAGAGTTTAGACAATCACTTTTTATCGAGACCGTTCCTAGATAAAAGATTTAAGCTTTGCATCATTGCCAACAGCAAAAACAAGGAAAAAGAAAAGAAAAGATAATCTCTCATCGTCTTCTGCATGATCCCTCTTCCATTAGACCGTCGTCTTAATCGCCTCACTTTTTCCCAACTCATGTTTCTTGAACCCTTTTATATCTGAGGGTAAATCTTCCCTAAAACAACCAGGAGATTTGGAAATAAAATAAAAATATCTTCTCGTCTCGTGTGGCTGTGCACGGAATCCTTGTGGTGGCTGCACAAAACTTTATGTCTCACCAACTTCCCTCACGGCAACTCTACCATCTACCGACCTTTGTCCACTCCTCTTCTCAAAGAAGTCTTACTCTCGATATGGATTTTCTCGTCGTGATTCGTATCAACCTCCCTTTTTCTGTAAAGAACCTCACAAGTGCAAAACCAAAAACAAACTAAACCCGAAAATAACATGCAAATTTAACTATAATATGTCAAAATAAATATCGGGATAGCTATCATTATTTAGGCTCCTAAATGAGACGTTTATAACTCTTAATTTCTTAAGAGTTATCAGCGCTAATGAAAGCAATATGAACACTTGAAGTTGGAGATGGACTTGTGTTTTCTGTTACTTCCTAAAAAAAAAAAAAAAGAGGGAAGAAGATGTCGTCGAAGCTGATTATGGGGGATGGTTTCCAAGAGACTAACTAATGGGGAGCTTGAAGTTAGAAGGACAGGAAGGATAGACTTTCTTGAAGTGGTCATGGTTCTAAGTCGACAGACCCATCACCGCACACCAACCACTTGGACCTGAGTCCGCCATAAATGCGAGAGGGGGTTTGGGATTGGGGTTAACGCCGTGATTTGGATTCCGAAATGGGAATCAACTCAGTCAACGTAATCTCCATATATGGTGCTGATCTGACCTGTTTTAGTTTGCGTCTATTGATGATTTCTTTTTTATTTTTGTATTTTCTGGGTGGGGGGGGGGGGGGGTGTTTTTGGATTGAGATGGGCAAACAACATCAGTTTTTTAAAATATACTTTTTCTTAATTAACCCATTGGTGTTGGGGGGATTCGGGGTTGGGGCGGGGGCATCCTCAGCTGGCAAACAAAGAACCGACCGAGACTCATTTACTGTTCGACTACCGCGATTCTCAAGTCCTTCCTCCAGTTTCCTCCGCTGGTTTAATCTCCCCCCCCCCACAAAAAAAAAAGAACAGAGAGTTTTGAAACCAAATTAATCTGCCTCCAATTTCTCCTTAGCAACGATACGGACAACGAGGCTGCGGGTTACACGGTGGTCTGTCCGAGCTCTGCCCCCCGTGCTTTTTCTTCATTTAAATTTAATTTTGACACCTCTCACGAAACACGTATAAAACTAAAAACTTACTCCCTTGAATAATGCAGAAAAAAAATATAACAATGGAACATCGGCTTAGGAAGGCCGCCGCCGCCCCCGTCCCTCCCCCCCCAAAAAAAACAAAAACAAGCAAAGAGGTAGAAGTGGAATTGGTGGTGATTCGACTGCGGTTTTTGTTTTCGGTGACGAAGGATGTCCGGGGGATGCTTCTTCTTTCTTCCTCCAGGGCGTCCACGAGCCTCCCCTCCTTCCCTTTATCCTGAACTCGATCATGGTAAAATCCTCGCTCCCTCAGCGTCGACTACTACATCCCCCACCCCGCAAACTTCTCTGATTTTCTTTTTTTGTATTTTCATACACATGCGCAGATGTTTTCATCTTCACATTCAGAGTACCACCTGTTAGAATCTACAAC